>CAXITT010000066.1:1248612-1259168 GCA_964033795.1 Lymnaea stagnalis
ATATATATATATATATATATATATATATATATATATATATTAAAATGACCGCTAAAAATCTATTAATTTCAAGAATGACATAAATATCCCACCGAAAATAGCATGGGTGTTTAAAAGCACACCCTTGTATGAAACTGCAGTCAACCCTGTTTTAGATAGTTGCAAATAAAATGAAAATGCCCCCCCCCCAAAAAAAAAAAACAATCCTTTATTTTTTTTTTGGGGGGGGGGGGGTTTATATTTTATATTTTTTTGTCTTTTCTTTTAATTGGTTAAAAAAAAAAAAAAAACCCCCCCCCCAAAAAAAAAAAAACAATCCTTTATTTTTTTTTTGGGGGGGGGGTGGATTATATTTTATATTATTAGGCCATTTCCTTCAATTGGGTAAAAAAAAAAACAGAACGCACCACCAAAGTGACTTTAAAAAAAAAAAGGTTAATATTTTAAATGTTATAGCCGAAACTAGAAGCAAACCAACACCCTTTCTCTGTGAGCATTAAACACCGAGGCCAATGGGAAACTCTGTTGGTGTTTGACACAAGCCATAAGTATTGTCGTGTGCATATGTCAAACACATATTTTGCAGTTTTCGGAACACACCAAACGATGGTTGCGGTTGGCGATCTAGTATAAAGACGACCATTACCCCACCCTACCCCAAAATCTTCAGTTTTAAACCTTGGCTTTTTTCAAGTTGTAAAATAACAAATATACTGTAACAGGCGAATCACATTAAATAGAATAAACGCTTTTTAAAAAATGAAAAGAAACTTCAAAATAATCCTGACCAGCAAGATCCCGTCCAACAGTGCCAAAGTCTCCACGAGACCGTCTCCCATTGCCACACCGGACCCCATAAATGCTAGCACAACACGACAGTGCTTCAGTCTCCACGAGACCGTCTCCCCTTGCCACACCGGACCCCATAAATGCTAGCACAACACGACAGTGCTTCAGTCTCCACGAGACCGTCTCCCCTTGCCACACCGGACCCCATAAATCCTAGCACAACACGACAGTGCTTCAGTCTCCACGAGACCGTCTCCCCTTGCCACACCGGACCCCATAAATGCTAGCACAACACGACAGTGCTTCAGTCTCCACGAGACCGTCTCCCATTGCCACACCGGACCCCATAAATGCTAGCACAGCACGACAGTGCTTCAGTCTCCACGAGACCACCTCCCATTGCCACACGACGCCCACACGAATGTAACTGCGCCACTGCAACGACAAAGTCTCCACGAGACAGTCTCCCATTGTCTCCCAGCGCCCAAACTGACCCAAATCTCTAAACCATTATTCACCAATCTTTCCCCTGTGGCTTCCTGTTAGGGTCTCGTCCCCTCTCTCTCCACACGACCGATGGCCGAGTGTCCACTCTGCTAATCTGATATGACGCCCACTCCTTTATTTACTTCTTAATCTCTTTAGTCTGGGGCGGATCTTAAAGACTCTGAAATGTTCCTCGCCGTTAATTATACGCCATGTTCCTGTGCCGAGACCACGCAATCCAATGCACGCATATAAAAAGATGGATGAATTAACTTATAAACCATCTTTATGAATGTGATATTTTTATTTTAGTTAAAACTTAAGAACTTAAAAAAATTATTTAAAGTAAATTTATGTTTTGAAAAAAAAAAAAAAAAAAAAAAAAAAAAAAGGACTTTTATATAAAAAAAAAAAAAAAAAAAAAAAAAAAAAAAAAAAAAAAAAAAAAAAAAAAAAAAAAAAAAAAAAAAAAAAAAAAAAAATTTTTATTTTATTTAAAACTTAAAAACTTAAAAAAATTATTTAAAGTAAATTTATGTTTTGAAAAAAAAAAAAAAAAAACAGTTTGTGCGGGGCTTTTGTGTGTTAATTTAAATGTTACATAGATATAATTAGGTCTGTTATGAAAGTTTCCCCAGAGTTAAAGTAAAAATCACAGAAACCAAAGCACTAAGATTAATAAATAGAGACGTATTTACCAAGTAAACACACACACACACACAGAAATTGAAAATAAATTAAACAAACAAACAAATAACAAGCAACAACAAAAAACCGCACATATTTTTTTTTCATTGTAAGTAATGACGAAATCTAATGTTACATTATAGTATAGTCTAAAAGAATGGAAGTTTGCGGAAATGACGTCACCATTTTAAAACCCGGTACTTTGATGTTATCCACGGGTAATTGTATAATTTTGAAAACTGAAGAAAGTCACAAGACCCGATATCTTCTGTCGCACCAAGAATTGTAAGGGGGACCACTGTTACAAATTGACCAGTCAAGTCTTTAACAGCAAAATAATAGTCAAACATAAAATGGTTCACGTCTGTTCAAATAAAAAAAAATTATAATAATAATTATTTAACTCGTTAAAGAACGCAACTGTTGACGTCATCTCCCCAAAAGGTCGACTTGTCACTGTAACCGCACACTTAAGTGCAGAGTTTGAAATGGTTTCCGACCCCGTTCTTGTCGTTGACAGCCCGACACGTGCAGCGACAGACTGCCGCAACCCACAAGGATGAACTATTTAAATCTTATCCATGTTGCCCCCACCCTTGGAATTATCGCGGATTCGCCCATGCGCCGAGTTTATGTCGAAATAAATATGCTGAATTCCGAAAGCCTTCATTGAATTGGCCATGCAGCCTTTGTTAGATTCTTAGCCTTGACGAAATCACAAAGTAGATTACTGTGGCAGCACGCAATCACAAAGTGGATTACTGCGACAGCACGCAATCACAAAGTAGATTACTGTGACAGCACGCAATCACAAAGTAGATTACTGTGACAGCACGCAATCACAAAGTAGATTACTGTGGCAGCACGCAATCACAAAGTAGATTACTGTGACAGCACGCAATCACAAAGCACATTACAGTGACAGCACGCAATCACAAAGTATATTACAGTGGCAGCACCCTGAACTCCAGTAGACTATGCTTCAGTTTCACTGATTCCAAACCGTCCAAGAGTTGAGACGCGGTTGGCGGAACCCTGGAGCATCTACCTCCATGTACGTGCCCGCCTGCTGGAGGAACTGCCAAAAAGAAAATACAACTCTTAACGGGGGATGTTCATGGCGCTGCATCATGGCGGCTTTCAGGACGCTGGAGACAGGCCGGAAGTAGAGCAACCGGCGACCGGAGAGCAGAGACGTCCGAGACGTGAAGTTGTGACACAGAGGGGTGGGAGGCAGAGATGTGGGGGGGGGGGAGAGACACGTACGGGCGTCTCGAAGGGATTACGCCCAACTCGTGGTGGAGTGAAGATTTCAATAAAAATGTAAATGATGTAGGTCACCCGGCTGTATTAGATTTGCACTGACTGACCATTTGATGGGTGCTGAACTGTTTGAACTCAGTGCATTGCTCGGGAAAGCCCTGACACTAAGGTGTTTTAATGTGTAGCTAAGATCAGAGAAAAGTAACATGGGGTGTGGCTTTAATTCAGACAAAATGAGGTATCAAATGAAAGATAATAGCGGCTACGCGTACCCGGTCCCTTTAGACTAAAATGCCATTCGGACGTCATTTGTGGTAGTTTATTTTAGTTAAACTGAAGAAGTAAGTTTACAAACATATAGTCCATTTAATTATCTTTCATATGAAACCTCATTTTTGTCTTACAAACCCAACAATAATATTTTAAATATTTCTTTTTAATCCCAACCTCTCACTTCTGATACCCGGATGCGAATAAACACCTCGTTTATATATATATATATATATATATATATATATATATATTTGGTAAATTGTTCATATACATCTATGAATACAATAAGTGTAATACCTTTTGTAGTAAGTAAATAGTAAGAGATGTATGTATATATATATATATATATATATATATATATATATATATATATATTTGGTAAATTGTTCGTAGACATCTATGAATACAATAAGTGTAATACCTGTTGTAGTAAGTAACTAGTAAGAGATGTATGTTTATTTAAGTACAATGCAGTCCTTTGTTTTACTACAGTTCCTAATTTCAAATACATGCTTTCGAACTTTAGAATATGCAGTTTATCTCAATATATTAGGGGCTGCGTCCAAGTCTTGTAAAGTAAATAAATAGTGGAACAAGATATGTTTGGGCTTGAAAACAAAAGACAGGACCATTAAAAGAACATTTAGGCTAAATGCCTTCTTCAGATGACATAAACAATAAAGAATACACTTTATGTTAAGATATTCTATACCTTTATACAACTACATACAATACCTTTATACAATCCGAAAGATATACACTTCATATAACCACATGATATACCTTCAAACAATCACATACTCTTTACTTCAAATAACCACATGGCATACCCATCGTAAGCCTCGTGTATCTATACCTTTCATACAACCAACACTATACCCTTCATACCAACCACACATTATACCTTCATACCAACCACACACTATATCCTTCATACCAACCACACACTTTACCCTTCATACCAAATAACACACTATACCCTTTATACCAACCACACACTTTACCCTTCATACCAACCACACACTATACCCTTCATATCAACCACACACTATACCCTTCATACCAACCACACACTATACCCTTCATACCAACCACACACTATACCCTTCATACAAACCAAACACTTTACCCTTCATACCAACCACACACTACACCCTTCATACCAACCACACATTATACCTTCATACCAGCCACACACTTTACCCTTCATACAACCAAACACTATATCCTTCATACCAACTACACACTATACCCTTCATACCAACCACACACTTTACCCTTCATACCAACCACACACTTTACCCTTCATACCAACCACACACTTTACCCTTCATACCAACCAAACACTATACCCTTCATACCAACCACACACTATACCCTTCATACCAACCACACATTATACCTTCATACCAACCACACACTATACCCTTCATACCAACCACACACTATACCCTTCATACCAACCACACATTATACCTTCATACCAGCTACACACTTTACCCTTCATACAACCAAACACTATACCCTTCATACCAACCACACAATATACCCTTCATACCAACCACACTATACCCTTCATACAACTTTCTCTTCACTACCTGATAACTAAAAGCCAGGCGCACCCCTGGGTGTGGTGAACTCAATTCCCTTGGCGTAATTAAAACGAGAGTTTTCCCTATAATACATCATCAAGGCATATGACCATTTTTTGACATCCCAATTTGTATATATATAACTGCGTCCGGAAAAAGGAACCCTTTTTTATTTCATGATGAAAACTATTTTTTTCCAAAACTCATTTTGATTCTAACATAGTCTTCAATTTTGTAATTAAACTAATGTCTATGCCCCGCAAAAAAAACATGTGTGAACTTTCCCTTGCAATAAAGTTACTTGACAAAACATGCATTGGAGTAAGGCACTTGATAATAATCCCGATCCGATTAGTGATGTCCCCTCCCCTTCCCACCTCGGTACGTCACTCCCCTGAACTATATACATATACTAATGTCCCCCCCTCTTTTACACCGCAGATTTATTACATAGTACTCTTACTTTTGCTAACAACAAAGGAGATCTCTAAGTTTTTTTTTTTTTTTTGTTTTTTTTTTACTGTGCTCTGTTTCTTGTCGTACTTCTTTCTGCCCTGTCGCTGAAGAAGGCTCTAGGCCGAAACGTTCATATCTTAGTGTCCCGTCTTTTGATTCAAGCTTCAACATACCTTTTTTTCACTGTCAGATGTGTTAATTCACGCTCCAACACACATTGTGTACTATTAGATTGATTCCGCCAACTGTTGCCGTCAAACAAAAGAAAACCTAACGCACCAAACCGCACTTGTGGCATTTTTGAGGATCTCATTTAGCGCAGTTATCGGGAATTAATTTATTGATATCAGCGCCGCCTGGTGGCGTTAGTGGCATTGCTACACAGAGACTGAAGTGTTTGGATGGTTTGTGCTGGAAGGGTCCACCGTGTGTCTCAGCACAGGTTTCAAGGAGCGCTCTCCGGTGAATAGAAAACAAACATTTTGGAATACGGTTTATGGTCCTTGAAGATGGGATTATAAGACGCATGTATGAAAACACGACAGATGTATGACTGTATGAGAGTCGCATACATATAGGATTGCACAACATGTCTATGATTACATGTCAGGTGTATGATTACATTTCAGGTGTATGATTGCATGTCAGGTGTATGATTACATGACAGGTGTATGATTGCATGTCAGGTGTATGATTACATTTCAGGTGTATGATTACATGCCAGGTGTATGATTACATGCCAGGTGTATGATTACATGCCAGGTGTATGATTACATGCCAGGTGTATGATTACGTATCAGGTGTATGATTACATGACATGTGTATGATTACATGCCAGGTGTATGATTATGTATCAGGTGTATGATTACATGTCAGGTGTATGATTACATGTCAGGTGTATGATTACATGTCAGGTTTATAATTACGTATCAGGTGTATGATTACATGACAGGTGTATGATTGTGTATCAGGTGTATGATTACATGACAGGTCCGTGTTTTAATGACAAGTGTATGGTTACATGGCACGTGTATAACAATGGTCGTCTGCCGATGACAAGGCCACCGACTAGACAATGTAGAGCGCATTTTCTAAGATCAGAAGTAACGACTCGCATCGTCTGCAGTTGAGGCAAGACTTCCGGAAAGCTGCGCCTCTGGTGTTGACTGATGAAATATAAATGAGCCAAATATTGAAAAGTACGTCTGGGTATGAAGTTACCAGTTCTGTACTGCTTGTGCGTGACTAGAGGCGAAAATAGAACGAGTGGATTTCAGTGTCGCAACGTTTATGCCAACAATGGTGAGTGGTCTTGGTTCCAGAAAGAAAGATGGGGAAACCAGTGTTCAAATGGGAGAAACTGAAATCATAATTGAACAATTCAAATATAAAATCATTTAAAAAATCGGTAACATTTCATGTGTACCATTCTCATTAGATTCTGGCCGCCAGTTCAGTAGTGTCAAAATAAACCAATTGTTTCCTCTCTTCAAACAAACAACAGCTTTGCGGGGAAACGTTATCGTCTGGTCGATAAAGCACAAAACATATTTAGAACTGAACAAACATAACATGAGTAGACCTGGCGTCGGCAAATGCATGGGCAGAACTGACGTCACCAGTACCTGGTAGAACTGACGTCACCAGTACCTTGTCGAGCTGACGTCACCAGTACCTTGTCGAGCTGACGTCACCAGTACCTTGTCGAGCTGACGTCACCGGTAGATTTGTGTGGAACGGACGTCACCAGGCGCTGATCAAACCGCTGCATTCCCGTCTGTGTACTAGTAACGTCCATCAACGTCTCGGAAGACCCCGAACCCAATCCATCAAGAACCTCATTAGGGAAATCCCCATAAGGAACATAAACCCCCTGCAGAGGGACAGAGACCTAATTATTTCTCCCCGAGAACAGCGGTTCTTACAATATATTTGATTGAACTATTTTATATACACATAAAAGCCCGTAAACCTTAACGAGGTCACTTATGTCTGTTGAGGTCCAGCTCAAACATTTGGAGAAACGCTGCCCAAGGAACAAACGTGCGCTGGTTGACTTCGACTCACGTGGTAGCCACAGTGACGTAGGCAGCACGGCTTCTCGTGAAAAACACCACCCAATGAGACAGTCACTAGGTGTGAGTAATAAGATAACACAAGACGTGGCAACTCAATGGAAATGGGTGCCAATGAGACAGTCACTAGGTGTGAGTAATAAGATAACACAAAACGTGGCAACTCAATGGAAATGGGGGCCAACGAGACAGTCACTAGGTGTGAGTAATAAGATAACACAAAACGTGGCAACTCAATGGAAATGGGTGCCAATGAGACAGTCACTAGGTGGGAGTAATAAGATAACACAAAACGTGGCAACTCAATGGAAATGGGTGCCAATGAGACAGTCACTAGGTGTGAGTAATAAGATAACACAAAACGTGGCAACTCAATGGAAATGGGTGCCAATGAGACAGTCACTAGGTGTGAGTAATAAGATAACACAAAACGTGGCAACTCAATGGAAATGGGGGCCAATGAGACAGTCACTAGGTGTGAGTAATAAGATAACACAAAACGTGGCAACTCAATGGAAATGGGGGCCAATGAGACAGTCACTAGGTGTGAGTAATAAGATAACACAAAACGTGGCAACTCAATGGAAATGGGGGCCAATGAGACAGTCACTAGGTGTGAGTAATAAGATAACACAAAACGTGGCAACTCAATGGAAATGGGGGCCAATGAGACAGTCACTAGGTGTGAGTAATAAGATAACACAAAACGTGGCAACTCAATGGAAATGGGGGCCAATGAGACAGTCACTAGGTGTGAGTAATAAGATAACACAAAACGTGGCAACTCAATGGAAATGGGGGCCACCCCACAGTTCTAGCAGTAATTTAAAAAAAAAATGAAATGAAAAGTACCATTAAAAACAAACTATAATTTTAAAAAGCCATATGTAAACTTGGATTGGATGACGACACCATGAACTGAAATGTGCGAAATTATTCAGATTGAAAGTATCATTTTTATTGTCACTTTAAAAAAAAAAAATATATATATATATATCTATTACTGAGCATGTTTCAGTTATCCCTACTCAACTTAATGGACTTGGATTTAGAAGCATCCAACAGGATGAATTATTAGGAACGCCTTGGGACTAAACAAAGTAGGAGGTGTCCCAGGGCAGGCTACTCTTTTTTTTTTAAATTGAGCGTACCCAGTCAGGTGGATTCGCATTAATTTAAAAGCACAGTTTGTTTTTAACGATTTAATTAATTATTATTATTTTTTTTTTAAGTTAAGAAAAAAGTAAATCATGTGTTTCTGGAGTCAAATTTAAAATGTGCAGAGAAAATTGGTGACATGCTTGCATGATCCGCCAAGGAACGGAAATGACACACTGCTATGTTTGTTAATTTGTTTTATTTTTATTTGTTCTGTTTCTGTTCGCGTGTTAATTTATTTTATTTTTAAATTTCGCTTTGATTGTGTACTTTTTTATATTTTAAATGTTTTTCTGAATTATAGTTCCCACATTTGCAAGTTATTTTTCTTTTCTTCCCTCTATAGTTTCCCTTCGTCAATATCAAAACAATTGTCGCACAATCCTCCAAAGAATCTGATTGTCACCATGACACATTTTATATTGAATGTCTTACGGAAAACTTCTGATGTACGGAGCTACACCATTATATATATATACACGGTATCATATATATATATATATATATATATATATATATATATGTGTGTATATATATATATATATGTATATATATATATATATATATATATATATATATATATATATATATATGTATATTTATGTATATTTATGTGTATATATATATATATATATATTATATACAAATAAATAAATAAATATATATATATAAAGTAAATTATTTTAAAAAAGAATGTATTGTCTTCCATAACTGATGTGCAGCCCAGCAAGTTACCCCAGCACGTTACCGCGCCACACGGCCAGCACGTTACCATGGCACAGTCCAGCACGTTACCGCGGGGCATTCCAGCACGTTACCCTGGCCCAAAGCAACAAGTTACACGGATCATAACACAATATAAAATTCATCCGATATCAGAGTCACAAACGATATCATGGTACACCACGACACGATACATCAAATATAATGAAATATCCTACTCCAATACAACGCACCACAGAATATCAACTAACCATACAATACGACACACCGAAACTATACCATGGCACACCACGGTGTCATCCCACGACACGACACCACCGCTACGCACGATACCACGGCATCACAAGACACCACACGATTACACGGCACCGCATGAGACCACAGTACCACACGATTACACGGACCCCATAATACCACAGCAGCACACTATTACACGGTATCGCCCGATACCATGGTATAACACGATACCACGGCACCGCACAATACCATAGCACTTCACGATACCACTGTATCACACGATATCACAGCACCGCATGATATCATAGCACCACGCGATACCAAGGCACGGCACAAAACCACGGCACAACACGAAACCCCGGCATCGCACGATACCGCGGCACCACATGATTACAAGGCACCGCACAATATCACGGCACACCACACGACAAGATACATCCACCAATGACAGATGTAAGGGATGTGACGCGTCAACACTGGGTTAAAACTGATGGCGATCTGAGATGGATCGTATCGAACTCACCATCTCCTTAGACCGCTGAGGAATGTAAGTTTGGAACGCGGGAGCCAGCGGGGGCTCAGCTTGGCTTAATCTGTACATGTGGGGAGTTTGGCCCAATAAGTTTTTTGGGAATAAAGTTGGGGAGACACACGGGAAAAGTGAGGACATTAATGTTGAGGTTCTCATGGAACATAGTGCAGGAATGAGCAATAAAACAGAGGATTAAAAGACAATCCAATGAAATCAATAGGAGCAAATGACACACACACACACACACACACACACACACACATATAAATATATATATATATATAC
>CAXITT010000066.1:1259712-1277453 GCA_964033795.1 Lymnaea stagnalis
TGCTGACAACGAAGTGTGCGGAATTGTACTGCTGACAACGAAGTGTGCGGAATTGTACTGCTGACAACGAAGTGTGCGGAATTGTATTGCTGACAACGAAGTGTGCGGAATTGTACTGCTGACAACGAAGTGTGCGGAATTGTACTGCTGACAACGAAGTGTGCGGAATTGTACTGCTGACAACGAAGTGTGCGGAATTGTACTGCTGACAACGAAGTGTGCGGAATTGTATTGCTGACAACGAAGTGTGCGGAATTGTACTGCTGACAACGAAGTGTGCGGAATTGTACTGCTGACAACGAAGTGTGCGGAATTGTACTGCTGACAACGAAGTGTGCGGAATTGTACTGCTGACAACGAAGTGTGCGGAATTGTATTGCTGACAACGAAGTGTGCGGAATTGTACTGCTGACAACGAAGTGTGCGGAATTGTATTGCTCACAACGGATTAGGTGCCGATTTGTAGAGATGACAAACGGATTGTGAGCGAACTCTGCAACAAGTTCTAACACACACTATGTGCCCGAGGTCAAAAGCCGATCAGTTGGGGCAACGTGCCTTAGTCAAATGTGAGCTCCAAGACGATAGCTGAAAACACATGATCGAGAATGGAAACAACGCAAACGACCTGTAATATTGGATGGAAAATTGCCAATGGGCGGAAATTAATTTCGATTTGACTCATTTTTTTTTTCAAAGTTGGTCAATTCGTAAAAATCAATATTTTTTTTTTTTGTAATTTATTTTTTTTTTTTGAAAATTAAAAAAAAGAACACATTAATTTGAAGGTAAAATGAAGCGAAATAGAATGTTTAATCGATTTTTTTTACTGTAGATTTCAGAAGATCAATGTAGAAGAGAAAAAAAATGTCACGTCCGAGATTGGGCGAGATAATATTGAGATGAAACGAGAAAAGACAAGGGCGCATTCCCGGGACAAGTGGCGAGGAGAGGGGGCTTGAAATCAATAGAAATATCCAATGAAATAAGGCGGGGATGCTTAGATCAATTCATGTCTGAGGCCGCGTGGCCGGGGATAATGGCTCAACGTTGTCTGACTGACGGCCATTCTTGGCAAGTCAGACTTTGTTCACACTCAAGGTTTTATTTCAAGGTCACAACCGGGAAGTCAGATATCCCAGATATTATTTCAAGGTCCTCGATGGAAAGTCAGACTTTGTTCCAAGTTCCAGATTTTATATCAAGGTCCTCGATGGAAAGTCAGACTTTGTTCCAAGTTCCAGATTTTATATCAAGGTCCTCGATGGAAAGTCAGACTTTGTTCCAAGTTCCAGATTTTATATCAAGGTCCTCGATGGAAAGTCAGACTTTGTTCCAAGTTCCAGATTTTATATCAAGGTCCTCGATGGAAAGTCAGACCTTTCTTTTTTTTTTTTTATATTATTTGCAATATTTTTTGTTCAAGGTATTTAATGAAAGGTACTTGACATGCAGGGGAGAAAACTAGCTGGCGCATTTCTTTTAAAGCATTATATGAGTCAAATGTTTGGGACCTCGAGACATTGCAATAGGTCGGGAAAGTACAAAGGTAAGTGAGCGCCCAATCACGTCAACAATCTTAAATAATCGAGTCAGACTTTCAATAGAGCGGTGTATTGCCCTGATCAAACTTGAAGAAAAAAAAACGCTAGTTGACCGAAAAGATCGGCTGTATGAAATATCGCACTGGATGCGAGCAGAGTTTACAACGGATAATAATCGGGGGGNGGGGGGGGGGGGGGGGGGGGGGGGGGGGGGGCATACATCAATCTCATCCAGCGACGGAAACTTCGAGATGGTCATCGGCGGAAACGCTGCCATTGTTCTTGTCGTTCATTGTGTGAATGTTATGACTAAAATTGGTAGAAGAGGTTGTTTGTTTGTGTGCCTAGCGTTGTACTTTAGCTAACTGACCCGCCTCCCCATGATCTGAAGTTCGCTACATCTTTCACAAGTGGCAAATGTTAAAATATTACATTTTTATGGACATTAAAAGACTGATCCGAAACTTGCGCAAATTTGTAAATTTAAATTTAATAATCTGGTGTATAAATCTACCATTTGTATAAACTTTTTTTATAGAAATTCGTCCTCCGCCAGCTCCTGAACCACCTCACTCAGTGTGACTTGTTTGAGCCTTACCAGTCAGCATACAGGTCACATCCCTCTACTGAGACAGCCCTGTTGCGCGTCGTCGTAAATGACCTTCTGTCGTCTTGTGGTGAGCGCAAGGTATCCCTTTCGTCGTTACTAGATCTATCGGGAGCGTTTGATACGCTTGACCACGGCATACTTCTCCAGCGTCAGCAAAAAAGTTTGGTTATACCGATACCGTCCTGAGATGGTTCCGCTCGTATATGACAAATCGGGTCCAATCAGATATCGCAAACGGCTTGACCTCGAAGCAATCTATTATCGAATTCGGAGTACCCCAGGGCTCGGTCCTAGGCCGGGTGCTTGTCACCAGGTACGTTCAGCCCTTAGGTGCAGTGATCAAGCAGTTTGTTATGATCTATCACATGTTCGCGGATGATACCCAACTTCAGCAGTCCGTGATCCCCTCTCAGTTTCCTCAGCTTCTTAGTATGACACAGAAGACAGTGGAGTCAGTTAAGCACTGGGCGAACATAAACAAGCTCAAATTGAACGATGAAAAGACCGAGCTGATCCCCATTGCTACCGTTCAAAAGCTAAAATCTGCAAATAACACACCATCCCTTACTCTCTCGGGTATACAGATTGAGTTTGCTCAAACAGTGCGAAACCTGGGTGTCTACTTGGATAGAAAACTAACTATGGAAAATAACATTAACATGCTTTGTAAGGCGATTTTTCTAAAGCTGCGCAGAATTAGTCATATCAGACCTTTCTTAAAATTTGATGCAACAAAGAGACTGTTGTCTGCATCCGTGCTATCACGCATGGACTACTGCAATGCTCTCTTGGTGGATCTTCCAGCAACGCTCCTGGATATAATTAAAAAAGCGGCTCGCATTGTTCTTTGAAAACGCAAATTCGACCATGCTAAAACACTTCTGAGAGAGCTGCACTGGCTGCCGGTCCACGCTTGCATTGAGTACAAAATTGCAACTCTGTGCTACCTCTGCTTGCATGACCTGGCACCGTCCAATCTCAAAGCGCTACTGACGCCTTATGTACCTGCTAGACAACTCCGCTCATCTGATAGTGGCAAACTCTCGATACCACGTGTTCGCCTTCAGAATTACGGAAGGCGCACTTTCGCATTTGCTGCCCCAAAAATTTGGAACACACTTCCTAACGCTCTCAGAAACAGCAAGATACTGGAGTCTTTTAAAACCCAATTGAAAACACATCTATTTCGCAAAAACCTGCTGGGGTGAAATTCCAGCTGGCTATCATCTCCTAGATGTATATTGGCCTGTATTGTTTATGTTTGCAAGGGATGAAAGACTTAGAATGGGTATTCTCGTATGTAGTTTTTGTAATGTTGCCTTTTGTATTTCAATGTTGTATAATATAGATTTTTTTCTTTCATTTCTCTTTTAATATGGTTGACTTTGTACTGCGCTTCGAGCCTTTGGGGATGAAGCGTGATTTTCAAAGGCACTTTATTATTATTATTACTATACAGATCAGGATTAAGATTTGGAAATGTGTTTTGATTGCACTGCACATGTTCAGTTTCAGAACAAGGATAAAAAAAAATTACAACGCAGGTAAGCTTGTTAATGAATAGATGGTAACACCAATGATATATATAACGATGCAGAAACTCCAGACGCGTAACATTGCTTCTCTAACGATAAGAACAAGCACCTTTAACTTAAGTGCGATTTCTCATTGGAAAAAAAAAATAATCCTACCAGAATCTTCCTCAGTGAACTCAACTTTGCTTTCTCATTGTGCGTCAGATGCAACCAGTTCACTAACACAATGGTGCTGAATAGTGCTGATAAACACAAACACACACACACACAACATCAAGAAGAAAGGGGCGTTCACAAAAAGTCAGGTACTTAAGCCTTTTTCAAATAGGTCAGTTTGACTTAAGTAAATGTACGTGTATGTATAATTACAAATTGACCTCTAAAATAACAATAATAATAACAACAATTTGTATTTTAAAAAACTGCTACCGAGGAAGATTTGATAACATTTGAACGAAAATTCTTCTCATAGAAAGAAGGAAGAAAAAAACAAAAATCAGGCGTCAAAGATTCGCTGCTGCACTTCTAACATTGCCAAAAATGGAATAAATGAAATGATAAAAGGGAGACATAACTTGTACAAATTCTAAGGGCCACCACTTGTCCCAACCATTGTACGAGTTACTGACACTATTGTAGTCGAAGCGGACCGAGTTATGAGATAATCAGTCTAATGGAAGCCGGCCGCCAGTTTTTCCCCATTCCCGACAATTCCTTCACTTGAAAAGACTGATGTCGATCAGTTGGAACCACTCTGACGGTCTTCTTGTTTCCAGACCACTTGTGTATGTGTCGGCGAGCTGGAGCCATCACTGGTTTCTATGATAACTTTCTTTGAGCTCATTTTCTACCCCCAGGATTATTATTATTATTTTAATATTATTATTTTATTATTATTATTATTTCGTTTCCGCCAGTTTTCCCAGAGCGTCCCCCCACTCCCCGGCAACGTTTGCTCGACCAATCGGTGGACTCTTGATGTTTTACCACGTGACACTATTTGCTCACCTGGTGTTGTCCAGGCTGTCACGTCACACACCGTAAAACCATGGGCTGGTTTGTTTTTGTTTTTTTTTGTGAGACCACACAATCAACGTGGGTGAACAGCAATGACAACAGCGCCTTGACAGATCTTAAAGCCGTGTTGTAAGAGTATTTTCTTATTTTATAAATTATATATATATTTTTTTAAATTATAGCATGCAGGCAAGGTGAAAGCAAGCTATATAATTCAATTCAAGCTCTAGATATTTCTAAGTGAATCATTAAGATCGCTCATGGTATATTCAGTGCGAGATGTTGCTCCGTGACTGAGCAGGCACGCAATTGGAAACTTCGGTCAGAGACTAATGTGATAAAATAGTAACAACAACAAAAACATCACATTCAAAACAGCAACAAAGAACACACAAAACACAACCAAAAAAAGGACAATTCTACAAATTTTAAACCAGTAATAATCTCAGCATTTCCTCTTGTCGTTCCTGGCAGGCATCAATAAGTCATCGCATAAAAAAGTTATATAACTTTAGAATATATATATTTTCAGATTTTTTTTTTTTTTAATAAACAAAACAAAACAACAAACAAAGCAACGGTCAGCTGAAAGCAGAGATGAAAATCAGACGGGTACAGACCGAGACGCGCCCAGAAGTTATCTTGACAACTTCAACAGAAACTTTGTTTATGGATTACCACTCCAACAGTCAGTCAGATATGAAAGATATGTCCGTCCGGCTGCCCATCGATACTTTGCACTGCTGACCACGGTCCCGTCAAGATAGCTCTGCCTGGAAAGTAATTACTATCGACTGGTGTCAGAAGAAGTCGTGATGAGATCTCCAAGATATCGCGCAACCCAGTCTCATCGCGCTACTGTTTACTACGTGGCGCTGTTCGATGCGCCAAAATATATGAAGCTGGGTTTTAAGTGGAGAGAGAATATTATGTAGAGAAAGATTTTAAAAAGTGGGGAATTATTTTCTACACCAACGACGCACGGCTACACAGTTGTTAAACATTCTATTTAAACGGAAGCTGTGCAAAACTAAAACATAAAAGAAATCGTGTGCGAATTTGGTGTTCGATAATTCAAAACTTATTTAATTTTAAAAATGTGCAAATTGATAATCCGAATAATGTCGATAGATCAAAATCCGCTCTAACTAAGTTGCGACCAAAAATGTGCAGCATTAGATTGCCCTCCGTAAACGTGGGAAACAAGCATTCGAATTGACTTCTCACGCCAATAAATATATAAGCACACACATGCATACATCAACAACGTAAAGCAAACAGAACGATTCGCTAAATAGACTAAACCATTAACAAACTGCTTTAACCACTAAGCCATATCGATTACTTGAGAGCTGAGTTCGATTCCAAAGAAAGAAACAAACACACTATTTTCGTCATGCATCATGATCGCACACACACACACACACACACACAAAAAGCAACCAACAAAAGAGTTATTGTATCCGTACTGTTTTAAGCCCTGCGATTCCTAACGCAATCGATTTCTGATGGTTGATTGGCAATCAGCGCTGCCAATGATCCAGTGAGTCGTTATTAATAAATCTGGTCACGGTGGATTTAATGAGAGGCGCGTGATGATAGCTATACTTGATTGGATGCGATGCTGTTTAGCGCAATAGCCATACTACTTGTTGAAATAACGATACTGCTCGGTCAAAACAACTATACTGTTTCGTGTCATAACGATACTTCCCGGTTTAATCACGATACTGTTTGATGTAACAACGATACCTTTTTCGATGTAGAATGCACGAGACGGTACCAGAGGCATATTGATCAGAAGAGATCATCGAGATGTGAGCGACACTAGGACCACACCATCTTAGAGTTGTAGATTAATCATGTGGAGTTTTTGAGTTGTTGCTTTTTTTTTTAAACAAAGGAGTGTGCGGAATTGTAGGATACTGAAATGGTGAAATTAATAACTATGACTCCAGCTACTAACCTCACAGGAAAAATAAATTTTCTTTAAAAAAATAAAATAAAAATAAAACATCAAGAATTGTCATGTTAATGGTGAGTTGGTCATTGTTTACTCTTCAATAATATTTGACAATACGAATGTGCCCAATGAAGTTACACTTCAGCCAGTCCGTTCTATTGTCAATCGTTTCAGTATCTTCAGTCTCCTCCACAGACGTTGAAAAGACTTAAAGTAGCGTACCATGTATTGTTACACCCCCCTTCCCGTTCCCACCCCTCTAGCGTGGCAAAGGAAAAAGGTGGGCAAAAATGGGGGTGGGGGTGTGTGGGCAATAAATAATAACCATTTTTTTGTATCGTTATCTTCAGTCTCCTCCACAGACGTTGAAAAGACTTAAAGTAGCGTACCATGTATTGTTACACCCCCCTTCCCGTTCCCACCCCTCTAGCGTGGCAAAGGAAAAAGGTGGGCAAAAATGGGGGGGGGGTGTGTGTGCAATAAATAATAACCATTTTTTTGTATCGTTGTTCTCACGCCCCTTGCTAGGTTCCTACAGATTGCACTAGGTTCTTAAACTTAGAGATTTCAGCGTAGTCGTTGAGAATCAAGCTAATTACAAAACTATTTAAAGTGACTCCCACATATCCACCACACTGGCTATCAATTTCGTTATGCTCGTGAAAACTCATAATTCTAAAAAGAAAAAAAACTTCCCTTGGAAAAAATTTAAAGGTGACCATAATGGTATTTTTTTTAAATTTTTTTTTAAAGTTTCATATTTTAAGGAATTTAAAAAAAAAAAAAAATAATACCGTATTTATCGGCGTATAACACGCAATTTTTCTCCCTGAAAATAGGGGGGCTAATGAAGTGAGCGTGTTATACGCCGATGTAATGTTAAGGACCCATAGTACGTACCGCACAGCGGCGCGAATGGAGCGTGTTATACGCCGATAAATACGGTATATATAATCCATTGTAATGAAAATAATTTATTTAACATCTCATCTGGCAAAAGACGTTTCACTTTGAATCACAAGAACAATTGGGGAGGGGGGGGGGGGAGCAGACGACATCCCCATCAAACACGCAAACACGCTCAAAATGTAGGAAAATATCAAATAACCAGCCTATCAAAAAATAGAAAATGTCATAATATTTTATTACAAAACTGAATAGTCATTCCCCCCTCCCCCTCCAAACCACCCCCCCCCCCAATGAAAATAATTTATTTAACATCTCATCTGGCAAAAGACGTTTCACTTTGAATCACAAGAACAATTGGGGAGGGGGGGGGGGAGCAGACGACATCCCCATCAAACACGCAAACACGCTCAAAATGTAGGAAAATATCAAATAACCAGCCTATCAAAAAATAGTAAATGTCATAATATTTTATTACACAACTGAATAGTCATTCGCCCCTCCCCCTCCAAACCCCACCCCACCCCGAAAATAACATCAAACATGTCTTGGTTGTAGGACTGTATTACGCAACACGGTTTCTGACAACAACAGGCTAAGTTGCCAAGTTTATTAAAGAATACCATGGTATGATTAAGCTGGAATAAAGACGGCCTTCAGCAACGTTATAGCTTTTCATCTGCAGCCAAAGGTCAAACACAACAGATCTAGTTGGCGTGGGGGCATGGTGGAGGGGGTTGTAACGAATAATTTTAAAATTTTTATTTTTAAAGTATAATGACACTTAGTTCTGTAAAAGATGGGGACACTGTGAGCTACGTCAGAAATATGGGTGAACAAAACTGTAAAATAACTAAAACTATACAATGTGCTGAATATGCCATCCTGTCAAATGCGTATACGGAATTTTGATCGAAAGAAATTTCGTCGACGGTAAATTGATCGACGGTAATTTGATCGAACGGAAATTTGGTCGAAACTTTTTTTCTGTTTTTACGTTAAAATTTTGTTTCAAATTTCTTTTTGAACGCATTATTTTGTTTTACTATATAGTATAGTGCGTTCAAATAGAAATTTGACGAAAATTTTAACGTGTGAACCGAAAAAAAGATTCGACCAAATTTCCGTTCGATCATATTTCCGTCGATCAATTTACCGTCGACGAAATTTCTTTCGATCAAATTTCCGGTAACCTGTTAAATGTCGTTCAATGCTACTATACGCTTACTCGACATAATAATTCACACACCCGAAAAGATACTTCACTTAGTGTTCCATATTATTAAGTCATAAAAACCCTCTCACAAGGTTATTTTCATTGCCAATATCATCCAATGTAGGATGGGGGGAATGGGGCGGTCTGCCCCGGGCGGCTCTTCTTTTCTTCTTTATATGGAAGGGCGCCATTTTCGTGGAAGAGGGGCGGCAAAAAAAGCTTGGCCCGCCACGCGTGGCACCGACTCTAGCTACGTCACTGCGTGGAGCACATTTCATTTCACATTCCATCTATTGCTATCCCTCAATCTTAAATATTCTTACGCCTTACATATTCTAATTAATTTTGCCAACAGCTGGAAGCTAATGCAATAATTTCGATGTTTGATTTTTCAACTTTCTTCCCCTTTTAAATCCCCCCAAGTACTTTAATTTTGGGGGGGGGGGGCGCTTATTCCCCCCCCCCCCCGCCCCCATGGGGGTTGAAGATCACAAAAAGCAACAAACCTTGGTTAGCCAGTAATAAGCGTCACATGAAAAGTGTTCGATACGTGTTACGTGATACACCACGTGGCTCATTGTAACACCGGGACTCTGGGGAGCTCTTGGATTTCATCTGCCTTGCCACCCTCGCAAATTGATACGGGAAAATCCGACAGGTTAAATTTAGAACTAAATGAACATGATATTCTTTGGTTCTTGATTGCGCGTCCACCGCTTTCATCTTCTTTGTCGGAAGAAATTAGAGTATTTTTATCAACAGTGTGACGCTGTGCCTTCCAGTAACGTACCGTGACTACTTTACAAATTTAGAATAACGTCACATGACGGGACCAGACTGTTGGACATTGACAAAATACTGAATGTTGCGCATTGTTTTGCACACCAAATTTTATTGCGTATTGACGTCTTGTTGTTATGCAGTTCTTGTTGAGTGCTCCATGTTGGTAGAGCTCCATGTTGCTCTCTTAAAATTAAAACGTTGAACTAACCTTGATGGTTGCCATTGCTTGTTTCATTATCTTCCTTGTGAAGTGGATTAGCCACTTATATATTTTGAAGTGGATTAGCAACATAATATTTTCAACACAGACTGGGTATATTTTTCTCAGCCAACGTTTCAGCCCGGGTCTGTAGAGATTAAGGTACTGACGGCTTCTCTATTTCTAGTCAAACCTTTGCCAATAGATAAAGCAACAGCGACATGGCTCTTTAAAGGCCTATTTAGGCCCTGTTAAGCCATGTGTATACATACTATGTGCATCTAGCCGTTTCAGTTGCCTTATACTAACTCCGCTTTTGTTCGTGTCTCGATTGCTGGCAAGCAAAGTTATCGGACGGCTAATTAGCCCACTTCCCGTCAACCAATCTAGCTGAAACTTGGCACACAGACGCGATGCCGATGATAATACATTATTTCAAATTTTCGGCTCTAAACCCGAAAATTTGTTTTTACAGTTTTTCCAGGGGGAAATGAAGGAAATATGATTACATTGTTGAGAACTAAAATGAGACATGTCGAGTAACCCCCCCCCCCCCCCCCCCCCCCCGAGTGGATGCCTACAAATACCCAGCAGCAGAGAGCATTGCTCAATCTTTCTCATTAGTTGCTGAAAGTGGTACTCACTTAAGGGCAGTCCCCCATGTGCATTCAACCGACAGGCATCCGTTCGAAGACTGAGCACTATGCTGCTGCCGTGGATCGGGGAGAGGATGGTCATTTGAGGTTCAAGTCTAGTTTGAAATTATGAATTGGGTAACACCAAATAGTCCGGTTCCCATTATGTTTTGATTCCTTTATTGTAGCAGAGGTTTTTGATACGTTAGATTTAGCCTTAAGAAAGGAGTCATGTGTGCAAATGGCTTGTTAAACATGTTTTTATAATAAATTTTATTTTAAACAAACGGATTTAACGATGTCTTTACACGCCTTCCGTCCACTGGAGTCTAGTCCATTTACAATGTCTTTACACGTTATC
Source organism: Lymnaea stagnalis (assembly GCA_964033795.1). Taxonomy (NCBI): domain Eukaryota; kingdom Metazoa; phylum Mollusca; class Gastropoda; family Lymnaeidae; genus Lymnaea; species Lymnaea stagnalis. The sequence goes on from CAXITT010000066.1 coordinate 1,270,482, forward strand.
CGTCTATTGGAGTCTAGTCCATTTACAATGTCTTTACAAGTTATCCGTCTATTGGAGTCTAGTCCATTTACAATGTCTTTACAAGTTATCCGTCTACTGGAGTCTAGTCCATTTACAATGTCTTTACACGTTATCCGTCTATTGGAGTCTAGTCCATTTACAATGTATTTACACGTTATCCGTCTACTGGAGTCTAGTCCATTTACAATGTCTTTACACGTTATCCGTCCACTGGAGTCTAGTCCATTTATAATACAATGGTTTCAGTTTTCTTGCAATCTTCTCTAAAGCGTCAGTTCACAGGATTAAATTACTTTCAAAGTTGCTTCAAATTTTGTATGACCGCACTATTTTGTGCGTGGTTTCTTTTTTTATGTGGACAAAATGAGAATATGATCAAATAGTAATTTGAAAGTTGTGACAAGGCTTCATAGAAACATCGCATCAAATGTAGGAATCATAATTTGAAAGGAATTTGATCGTGTGAACTAACACTAGCTCTTTCAAACTCTTTCCGTCCAAATGTTCACATTTTTTAAGCCAAGGTGGCAACGCCAACAACAAACAACACCAACAAACAAACAACAACACAACAAAAATCAACAACACCAACAACAAACAACACAACAACAAACAACAACACCAACAACAAACAACAACGCAACAACAAACAACATCACCAACACCAACAACAAACAACAACACCAGCAACAAACAACAACACAAGCAACAAACAACAACACCAACAACAAAAATAATACCAACAATAAACTACAACACCAACAACAAACAACAATACCAACAATAAACTACAACACCAACAACAAACCAACAACAAATTACAACACCAACACCAACACCAACAACAAACAACAACACCAACAACAAACTACAACTCCACTCCAGCGATGCGGCTTGATTCCAACCAGTTAAAGTAAAAAAATTGTTTTTCCCACGAGCACTCTTGCTTTCTTGGGCATCTCAAACGAGATTAGTCAAGTCTTCGGAATTCATTTATCTAAACTTACACTAAACATTTTCTGAGACATTATTTGTTTCCCCGTAAGCCAGAAATAGGAATAGATCTGAAACAGGCAGATTTGTCCCCCCCCCCCTTTTCCTCCCACCCCCCTTTACGTAAAGTTTGTCCGACATTTGATTGGATTACAAACATTGATCTAGCTGCGCCAGCATCAAAAAAACATTGACGAAACCGGAGGGGGAAAAAAAAAATCAGGTTTCAAAAACAAGGGGAGGTAAATGTTAAAGAGAAAGAAATAAAGACAGCCGCGCCCCCAGCCCCCACCCCACCCCCCGGCAGAACGGGCGGTGTAGCAAATAAACACAAGCATAACATAATCACGTTTGAAGAATGTCTCTGCAGTGTTTTGGATTAATCGTGTTGCCCAGGAGAGACGTGTACGATAATCAATCAGGGCCTTTGTTAAAATGGGTTCCGTTTGAGACGGTCATTGTTTTTTGTTTTTCTCAACAGGGCGGGATTATATCCGGATTTGGGGGGGGTTTGGGGGGGGGGGGGGGGGGGGGGGGGGGGGGTGGGGGGGGGGGGGGGGGGGGGGGTTCCCGGGCTCCGCCAACACACGAGCTCGTGTCTATCTATAATAAAAATGCGGTTTGCAAGAAGCTTCTTAAACCCGGGTCCCGGTCCAGTTGAGCCAAATGATCGGACTCGACCATTGTATCTATGAATGTGCGAAACGATCTGATCATGGCGTTAGAGCAGGCAATCCGAGTGGTGAGGGGTTTTGTTTTTTTTAATTAAATATATGAGTCATGGAACGATGTCTTCATCTTGGTCATAAACGGGTTTTCAAGTTGCTGCTGTGGCCCGACTCGTCAATTAGATTGGCTGACTTCTGGCACATGTCTCCAAGAATACGAGAGGGTGTAACGGAAATGCTTCTCCAAAACATGGCTGACAGGCGTCACGATGAATTAAATTCAATTGAAATGTCTGGCTGATTCGTCTTATTTTACGAAGCTGATATTTCATAAAAACGAGGTGAAATACTTGGAAGCGGTGTATTTGAAAAGTTATTCGACATCTCGGCCTTGAACAGAGAATTTTTGTTTTTAAATTGGGAAATGCTAAACACAACACATCAAAGGGTGAAGGTCATTCACCAGTTTATCACGTTTCAACAAGTCCATCTCCATCATCGCGGCTGCCTGCAGAGCTCCGAGTGCACTTTTGTCATCGTGGAGGAAATCCCCCGTAATAAGTTGTAAATAAATGTTTATGGGTGCCCAGAGGTCAGCCAATCCTGGCTACGCTCGCAGATTGTATTACAGATAGCGCCGGCAGGAGACAATAGATCAGGCCCGACAACGACCATTGAGTCGAGGGGATCACCTCTAACTGCTGGCCGAATTCTCGGGATTATCTGACAGGCACGGGTACGAGGAAGCCAGACAGGCACCGGAGAGGGGGGCTGAACAGAAGGAGAGGGGAGCCTGACAGCCATGGCAACCCGGCGGAAGATACTGGGATAAGGAATATACTGGGAGGATGAAGATACTGGGATAAGGAATATACTGGGAGATGGAGGATACTAGACCTAGGAGGAGCAAGATGCTGGGATCAGGAAGATACTGGGAGGATGAAGATACTGGGATGAGGAAGATCCCGGAAGGAAGTAGATACTGGGAATAGGAAGATACTGGGATAAGAAGTTACTGGGGAGAGGAAGATACTGGGAGGAGTAAAATATTGGGGAAAATAGATGGAGGAGGAAGACACTGGCAGGATGGAGATAATGGGAGGAGGAAGGTCTTCTGGAAAGGAAGTTGAATACGAAGAGCAAAATAACACCACGGATTAATAACGGGTGGAGTATTGGGAGGGAAGAGGACTTAGCAGGATGGATATCAAAGATGTTCCCTTATTGTGATTGTGTCAAGGATAACCACTGGGTGTTGCGGCTGAGGGCCCCGTCTAGTGCATTGAGACAGTTTGCACGTGTGAAAATGTAGTACGTTCAGTTAAGAAACGCAGTCATTTATTCATTACGGTTATTTAAGCATGTCGTACAGACAAAATGTTCGGCAAAAGTTTTTATTTGTATTACTACTGAGTGAATGGGCTTGTCAAAATACAGCTGTTTCAACCGTTAACTTTCTGGGTCCGGTTGTATTAAAACGATACCCCCTCCCCCCACCCCCCCCCCCTTATCCCAAGAGAATCGCTTCGACGCTTTCCAACAACGTCAAAAGAACTTTCGGAACAATGCTTTGGATAAGAAAACAAGTTAAAAAGTTTTTATTTGTATTACTACTGAGTGAATGGGCTTGTCAAAATACAGCTGTTTCAACCGTTAACTTTCTGGGTCCGGTTGTATTAAAACGATACCCCCTCCCCCCCCCCCCCCCCCCTTATCCCAAGAGAATCGCTTCGACGCTTTCCAACAACGTCAAAAGAACTTTCGGAACAATGCTTTGGATAAGAAAACAAGTTGGTAATGTCACGGCCAAATGTATTTTTAGGGGCACAGCATGCATTGAATTGTTCTATGTGGGATGTGTCAATCACCATTCGATTGTTAAAATGCTAGCAGCCTCCACCATCCGCAGACCACGCCGAAGACAGCGCATTTCCGGACTCCTTAGATTGTATACCCCAAGCAGCAACGACAGCCCTTTACCCTTCTCAACCAGGCGTGGCGGGGAGACGGCTGGCACTTCCGGGAGTTGAGGGTTCTGCTGCCAGACAAAGATAAGTTACTCTATTTCGCCAAGGTAAATTGTCTCAAAGAAAGTCATTAATCTGAACCCAAAAAGGACGCGGCTTTATTGGCTTTTCTCAATAATCAACCGGACTAAACAAATAATCTTTTTTATCTGATTCTTCACCCCCCCCCCCTTTTTTAAATTAAAAAATCCCTGCCAAAGCGTTCATGAACCAATCCAAGTTGTGTTCATATTACCTTTGATTTAATAGTGCACCTATACACGTATAATTGCATCGTCAAAACTTAAAAAAAATAAACAAGTTTATCGACATAAACTTACAGACATGTAATCAACTATCCACATAAACTTACAGACATGTAATCAACTATCGACCTAAACTCACATACCTGTTATTAACCATCGACCTAATCTCACAGACCTGTAATCAACTATCGACATAAAATTACAGACATGTAATCAACTATCGAACTTAACTCACAGACCTGTTATCAACCATCGACCTAAACTCACAGACTTGTAATCAACTATCGAGCTACTCACAGACCTGTAATCAACTATCGAGCTACTCACAGACCTGTAATCAACGATCGACCTAAACTTACAGACTACAGACCTGTAATCAACTATCGACCTAAACTTACAGACCTGTAATCACCTATCGATCTAAACTAAACTCAAAGCCCTGTAATCAACTATCGACCTAAACTCACAGACCTGTAATCAACTATCGACCTAAACTCACAGACCTGTAATCAACTGTCGACCTAAACTCACAGACCAGTAATCAACTATCGACCTAAACTCACAGACCAGTAATCAACTATCGACCTAAACTCACAGACCTGTAATCAACTATCGACCTAAACTAAACTCACAGACCTGTAATCAACTATCGAGCTGCTCACGCAGATCTTCAATCGTCGCTCCAACCGTTGCACTGTCCGATTCTCGCCTTTCTTTTAAATTTCATTCGGGTGACCACTGGTCGAGACATAACTGACGTGTCTAATGAGTTCGCTGAGCTGATCAGGCCGCGGGGTTAATAAGTCTATCTTACACACCTGGGATGTTGGAAATGGAATTACTGAACTAAAGTAATCATTTGAATCAATAAAATTATACTTGGTAATGAACTCTATGTTTTCGCGACCAGCGGGCTGAGAGTAACTAATGAGTAGGGTACCTTATATAGTTTGACTAACATAACAAGTCGTGTAGTTTGACTAACGCAATAAGCAGTGTAGTGTGACTAACCCAACAAGTCGCGTAGTGTCACTAACATAAGAAGTCATGTAGTTTTGACTAACGTAACAAGTCGTGTGCTTTGACTAACGTAAAAAGTAGTGTAGTTTGACTAACATAAGAAGCCATGTAGTTTGACTAACCCACACATATGTAGCTTGGCTAACCTAACAAGTCGTGTAGTTTGAATTACCTAGCGAATCGTGTATTTTGAAAATTCACAAAAGTTCATGAGGTTTGACTAACGTAATAACAAGTCGTGTAGTTTGATTAACGTATCTAGTCGTGCAGTATGACTAGCCTAGCGAGTCGTGTAGTTTGACAAACCTAGCAAGTCGTGTAGTTTCACTAATCCAACAACTCATGCAGTTTGACTAACCCAACTAGTCGCTTAGTGTGACTAACCCAACCAGTTGTGTATTTTGACTAACCCAAAATTGCGTAGCTTGGCTACCCTAACAGGTCGCGTAGTTTGACTAACCAAACATTCCAATGGGAAACCAGAACCAATCCAATAGGAAACTAAAACAGTCTATTAGGAAACTAAAACAGTCTAATAGGAAACTAAAACAGTCTGTTAGGAAACTAAAACAGTCTATTAGGAAACTAAAAAAATCTAATAGGAAACTAAAACAGTCTATTAGGAAACTAAAACAGTCTATTAGGAAACTAAAACAGTCTATTAGGAAACTAAAACAATCTAATAGGAAACTAAAACAGTCTATTAGGAAACTAAAACAATCTAATAGGAAACTAAAACAGTCTATTAGGAAACTAAAACAATCTAATAGGAAACTAAAACAGTCTATTAGGAAACTAAAACAATCTAATAGGAAACTAAAACAGTCTATTAGGAAACTAAAACAATCTAATAGGAAACTAAAACAGTCTATTAGGAAACTAAAACAGTCTATTAGGAAACTAAAACAGTCTATTAGGAAACTAAAACAGTCTATTAGGAAACTAAAACAGTCTATTAGGAAACTAAAACAGTCTATTAGGAAACTAAAACAATCTAATAGGAAACTAAAACAGTCTATTAGGAAACTAAAACAATCTAATAGGAAACTAAAACAGTCTATTAGGAAACTAAAACAGTCTATTAGGAAACTAAAACAGTCTATTAGGAAACTAAAACAGTCTAATAGGAAACTAAAACAGTCTATTAGGAAACTAAAACAGTCTATTAGGAAACTAAAACAGTCTATTAGGAAACTAAAACAATCTAATAGGAAACTAAAACACTCTATTAGGAAACTAAAACAGTCTAATAGGAAACTAAAACAGTCTATTAGGAAACTAAAACAGTCTATTAGGAAACTAAAACAATCTAATACGAAACTTTAACAGTCGTAAGCTTTGTCCACCAAAGATTTCAATATCAGATTTTTATGAGCAATTTAATCCAACAAATCACAATGACCTAAATCAATTTATCCTATTCTCAAGTATCTCAAAACATTTCAGCCTGTACCCCAGTGCCCATAAAATATCATCCCAGACTCTAATATCCCATTATTTCGTTTCCGTGTATGTCATACCCCCAAACCATTTGACAACATTTTATCCTTTACTCACCGTCTCTAAAATTTTTGCATGACGGGGCCAGTGAGAGCTCAGTAGTTATTTACCAGGTTACTCGGCCAGGGTACCTATCACAGACCTGTTTATCCTCAAACCCTTAAAATCGTACAATATCATCATATAATCGTTCAATGCATTCTCTTCATAGAGCAAAAACGTGATGCATATATAATGTATACACCTCAAAATCGTACATTGTACGCCAAAATCGTAAGAGTAAACAGGTCTGCTATCATCGGGTCGGGGAGCGGGAGGGGGGGGGGGGCGTGACCCCCCTCTAAATATAGAACTAATGATTATAGAACCGGAAATCAGAGAGCGGGGACAAACGCGCGTGTGGTTATGGGATGAAATTGTCCTTCAGCAAGTCGTTAAGCGTGAGTGCCGGGCAGAGAGAGAGATGAGGCCGAACCGTGGCTTTGTGGGGGGGGGGGG
>CAXITT010000066.1:1288598-1302666 GCA_964033795.1 Lymnaea stagnalis
GTACTTGAATATGCTTCGTGTTTCTGCGTCCTGCGTCCCATGAAGGCATCAGCAAGCACTTTGTTGACACAAGAGCAGCAGTACTTGAATATGCTTCGTGTTTCTGCGTCCTGCGTCCCATGAAGGCATCAGCAAGCACTTTGTTGACACATGAGCAGCAGTACTTGAAAAACATATGACTAAGGCTTAAAGGATGTAGACATGCGCAAACGGCCAACATTTTAACGCGTTTATATCTTAAAGAGAAAAAAAAAAACACGCCCTATACACTGGGCGCATAATAACTGTTTTCAATACGTTTAAGGGTAGGGCAAGGTCATATATAAAATATCTTACAATAAAGTTATATCCATCAATTCTCTTTGTTTTATTTCTTCAGATACCAATCAGGGGTTATACACTATATATGTGTGTATATGTATATAATATTTAAAAAATAACGTATATTTTTTTAAAGTTACTTTCTTGGATTAAAGTTGAGAATCATTAGCCTAAAAACGTGCAATAGTTTAAATGTATGATTCTCGAAAGTAGAGGATCAGCGAAAGCTTGAGAGATCAAAAGATTTCGCCAGACCAGCGGGCCGATTATGCACCCAATGCCATATCTCTTATAAATCGAGCAGATGCTAGAGACAACTAAAAAAAAATTTATATTTTTTTTTAAATGTCGAAATTGTTCACCTACGATCATGTCATGATTGTCACACGAATGGAATTACGCGTGACATCTCACATATAAAATCCACATATAAGATACAGTGGAGTAGCTAGAGTTTGTGACACCCGGGGCGGTACTCGACACTGCCGCCCCCCACTCACGAAAACCACTTGTAACAGAGAGAGCACGTCAATAATAAGCCATATTTAGTAGGCCCATATGATGTCGGCCAAAATAGGCACAAAAAACAAAAACAAAAAACGAACAAAGAACGTGCCGCAGCAAGGTGCGCAACGCCACCTCCACCCACTTCTTCCCACACCAGTGATAAAATTTTCACATATAAAATCCTACATACACCATCTCACATATAAGAACTGACAATTCATATTTTTCATTACCGCCTCATGTTATAACACCAGACGCATAGCTGATGATCGATCGCTTCGTATTTCCAAACAGCCACGTTCATTAATGCATACATCCACATTGATGGAACTCGATTTGTACAAAGCAAAGACATCGCCTATGCAAATGACTCCGGATAATGGACATGACAATTTTGTATTCACTGGCCCCACTGTCACAGACTCAGCCTTGACCCACAACAAGCTCGCAATAAAAATGAACCCCTAAAAACAATTGTTCGAATAGATCCAAAATATCCAATGTTTAATGGTTTTATTTGATATTAATCTTCCAATGAGCCTCCCACTTTGACACCGCAGATTTGCTTCAGCAACTACTTCAGAAAAACAACAGAAAATAGTACGCACCGAACGCACTTTCCATTTTTTCATTTTTTTTTTAAAAATCTCATTTAGCGAAGTTATCGGGAATGTTATATCGTGAAATTATATTTCCTCCATCTTAACCTTGACAAAACAAGAAAAAGCTGATTTTGTGGGGTTGAGGGTAGAGCTGAAAATGTGTCGTCATCGGCAACGAGTTTGTGTGCTAAGTGTCAGCTCGATATGTTGACGGGAAGTGGGTCGATTGGCCGCCCGAAGATTTTGCCCTAAACTCACAAAAGCGAAGTTTAATATAAAGGTTTTAATCACGCCCCCCCCCCCGGAAGCCACACGAGCCATTACACTTACTAACCCCATGACCACCACGGGCTTGATGTATGCAGAGTGTATCTGACCCCAACCAGACAAAGTGATGCTTCAGAAAATAATCAAATGAAATTATTCCTCCGGGAAAATTCATCATGTATTCCTTCTTGCTTATCACGGACAACTTGGAGATGACCAGCCCCAGACGTCGGGCAAGTTGAAGATGGTCAGTCCGAAAACCTCGGAGAAATTGAAGATGGGCCAGCCCCGAGACTGAACCACGTCGTAAACAGGTCCCCGGGATCCGTCGTGAAACATGGGGTGGGGTGCAAGAGGTGTACGCATAAGCGTCTTAGGAACTATTACGAGATCGATCGTGATCACCGTCACACGCGATAGGTCGAGATTAAAAATGGGTTTGGGGGGGAGGGGGGTTCAAATAATGGGTTTGAGTGGGGAGGGGGGGTTGCTGGGGGGTGATTTAAAGGGAAATGGGAAGGGGGGATAATGAAAGAACATAAAAATCCGACGGTTGATTAATGTTGGGGGGGAAAAAAATTCTTTGGGCGCTTCTGGACATGGGGAAATTATTCCGCCGTTGTATTATTTTTCTGTGTTTATAATTATTCACTGGACTATCAGAGTGAACCGGTTTTCAAAGTTGCCTGTCCCATATGTATGCAGTAATCTAAATCATATGCAGTCATCTAAATCATATACGATTTAGTGTGGATGAAACCCGTCAACAGTGGATGGCAACTCAAAGAAGAGACCAAAGAAAACAACAACAACTCTGAATTCAAACGCAGAGATGGAGTCCACTAGGCGGATAACAATGAAAAAGTCCGTGTCCTATCCCATATGTACACAATAATTAAAATCGTGTACAAAGTACAATTTAGGTAAAGAACTAACTGAGAGAAAGGATATCCTCGAAGAGATAAAAGCAACAATGGGATCCATTACAGAAATGATATTACGAGCTGAGTAAGTTTTGGCCGCGTTTAGTAGACTCAGATCACATGGGGCACTTTGCGGGATACCCATGGGGAAATTGTAGACATCCGCAAATAATTTTAAAAAAAGGGGGCATATGAAAGCTAAACTCAAAACTGAAGAGTGTTAAGATCCAAGGCTTTAGTGGATAAGACCGCCTTGGCAAGTGGCACAGTCAATGGACCTGTGTATGGGACCACAGTCAATGGACCTGTGTATGGACCACAATGTGACTAACATACACTACTGACAACATACGGCAACAAAGGTGCATGAGATAGTGCTCACAGATATTATTTTGTTAGCAAGGACACACAACATCCTAAGGACGTACGATCGGTACTTACTATTCGAAGACCATGTAGAGCATCATGTCGGAGCTGTATGTCTCCAGCAACTCGACTATGTGGGGATGTTTCAGCATGTGACATATTGTGGCTTCTCTTTTCAGATCTGTGGGACGAGAGGTTTGTGAGATGAGATGTTTGTGAGATGAGAGGATTGTGATATGAAAGGTTTGTGAGATGAGATGTTAGTGAGAGGAAAGGTTTGTGAGATGAGAGGATTGTAATATGAAAGGTTTGTGAGATGAGATGTTAGTGAGAGGAGAGGTTTGTGAGATGAGAGGATTGTAATATGAAAGGTTTGTGAGATGAGATGTTAGTGAGAGGAGAGGTTTGTTATATGAGGCGTTTGTGAGATGTGAGATAAGAGGTAAACATTTTTTTCAGATTATAGGCTTTTTAGATGAGAAGAATTAACAATTAAAAAAAAAACAAAGAAGAAAACGGCATCTTATCTTTTTCATGTTCTTTTCCATGGATAGCATTCAATGCCAACATTGCTATTTGTATAGCCAGATTGCGTTCTTAATGTTAATTTGTCATTTCCGTTTTTTTAAAGTTTATCTTAACTTCTAATATGGGTTCCACCTTAAGACTGTACAAAACATAAGATTTAATCCACTGTAAGATCGGTATCCACCTTAAGATTGGACCAGCCATAATATCAAATCAATGCAAGATCAGATCCACATTAAGATTGGATCCACCTTAAGATCTAATCCACTGTAAGATTATTTCCACCACGTAAGCGCTAATTATTTCATATTTCTTAAAGGCAAAGCAGAACGACATATAAGAAACAACTGTCCATTAAAAAAACGGAAACTGACACTACAATTCTTCATTAGATGGAACAAGCCATTAAATTCAATCTCAAATATAGATTTCAATAAAAAAAAAAAAAAATTAAATTTTTAAAAAGGTCTAAATATCTGCAGATGAAATCCCTTCAAACCCGCCATTAGAGGCTTCTGTCAGCCATTCATTGATTCCAGGCGATTTCATCCACGCTCCGACCGCACTTAAAAAACTAGGACCCCGAAAAAAACGCAACGCTGGGTAAAAACGAAAGAAAACACGTGGCATTTTTCAATCCCGCATGTATCCAATAGCACTTGACAGGTTAAAAGCCGCGAGGACGTTGGAGACATGCCGCACTTTATTCTAACGCCGTTTGATACGGAACTTCCCGTCCCCCGTCGACGGTTATTTATAGACAAAGCTGTGGAGGACAGGGGGCAATAATTTGCAGTCTGGGTGATGCCTTTATTGGGCTGCTTCTTCTTCAGGAAGTTCTTTTAATCTCATGCAGGTCATTAAGGGGGGGGGGGGCTGCCGGAGAGTCAATGAGAAAAAAGGGGGACATGAAAATTCGTTTGTTTGTTGTTTTTTTAAGGGGGGGGGCACTGGCGTTGCAAGAAGGGGTGGTGGCGGTCTCCCCAGGGCAGCACTTTTTTGGGGGGTGCGGTAGGTTCGGCCCACTGCTGACATTTATATAGTTTATTTTAAACGTCTGCTATAATAGCGTGCATGACATGGCGAGTTCGTGAATTAGGGGCGGCAAAGGTATGGATCATCACGGGCTCCAGCTTCGTGTGCGTGTGTGGGGGGGGGGGGGGGGGGGTGTTCAAAAATAAGATATCCTCGGGATAAAAAATATCTATTTTTGTTGTATCTTTAAGACTGGAGCAGTCATGATGTCTATGTCAATGCTAGCTCAGTGACATCTCATTGGTAAGGACATTCTCACTATCAGGGACAATCAAAGTCCCTACAGTAAATGAAGATTTTACGAGAACGAATCGACTATATATGATGGACGATATTTTAGAGTCCCAGCGTTTAGCAGGGTTTGAATAGGATCAATATTAAAATCCGATTTAATTTCATCATAAATTATTACCACATAAATTACATATTGATACGTTTATTGATCGATGCAATGTCATCATTTACAGAACCCCCAACCCCCCCACCCCCCAAAAAAAAATCCCCCACCACCACAAAATACGTCTTGTATGCTCAAATATGAATCCCTTCTCTTCATCAACAAACTAAGTAGACACGATAGGAACGACAAGGATTCACAGGCAGCAGACTGCTTTCAAGATTTACGGGGCACACGCAGACAGCAAACTGCTGCAAAGAGTTCGACTAATTCAACAATTGTTAGTTGTCTGCTGATTTATGGAATGTGGATCGATACTGGCGATGGGAGCATCGGGGAAAAAAAACAAAAAAAACTGACACGTGGAGCGTGGGGCGTGGAGCGTGGGGCGAGTAGCGTGTAACGTTAGGAGAACGGGGTCGAACTTCGAGGAGAGTACGAGGGGAGAAAAGATGAGATAAGGGGCTCCGGAAAAAAAAAAAAAAAAGGGGATAAAAAGGGGGGGGTTGGTTTTTCTGGTGATTTTTTTTTTTTTNTTTTTTTTTTGGGGGGGGGGGGGGTGTATTACTTTAGTAGCATGCAAACACTTGAATCGGTAATGGATTGGGGAGGGGGGGTCTATCCCCCCTCCCGGCTCTTCTCTGAGACCTTCAGAAAGTCTTTGACATTGATGGCAACGGAATTTTCGAACACATGGTCAATAGCTCGTTCCCAGCACTAAATGAGCGCATGTATACATGAATGACAAAAACAATGGGATGAAATAAATCGAAGAGCAGACTTGTGATTTCGTTTAAAGATGTACAGCTGGCGGCAACCACTTAAACAACGGTGGCAACAGAAATGACCAGGCTGGGCGTTATGGGCGGACAAAAGGGCGGACAGGGCAAAAGACTGACCTGGAGATATAGAGGGTAGTCGAAATGAAGAAAATACATTTTATATAGGGGTGGCCAACATGAGGCCCGCCTGCTGAAAATTTTGGCCACCCCTGTTTTAAGTGGTCCGTATTAATAAATCATAGGAAATGGTTTTGTGGGGGGGGGTGGAGAGTCCACATCAGTTGATAATATTTATATGTTATGTTATTTTTTTATATAATTATTATGATTTGATTTAAATACTAACACTAATATGTATATACCGACGTATCCTGACTTGTACGTGATATATTCAACATCATATATGCACAATGTAGGTATGTACACGTGCACGTAAAAGTGGCTACTGAGGGCATCATCAAGTGGAACGTGCTAACCACATTCCCAGCACTCGCCCTCTCGGGGAACTATTGAACCACAGCGTTGCTCTCAGGGGAGTGAACCGGTCATTGATTTTTCTGATAGCAGGATTACATTACGGCCTTGGACCACCTAAAGTGGCCGTGAGAGGGAGAGAAGGGTGAGGGGGGGGGAGGCATTGGGGTGACGGCGGCGGAGGGGAATATGATGAGCGGGGTTGATGGAGGGCGGATTAGTGAAGGTGGCGAGCGGTGGAGTGATGTGCAGATGGGGGAAAGGAGGGAATAGGGAGTCATGTTCAATTGTATGATTTTTTTTAGGGGACACATAAGTGATGTGTAGAGGAAGAATGTAGAGCGAAGGATGGTAGAGAAAACGAGGGTAGAGATGATGAGAGAGTAACAAAAGGGGATTAGAGAGACAGAAGGTAGGAAGAATGAGATTAGAAGGGCGGGTGGAGAACAGATACGTTAGGAGGCTAGAGAGGAGGTTGGAGAGGCTGTCAGTGAGGCGGGTACAGAGGAGGCTTAAGAGGCGGGTAGACAGAAAGTTAGTGGGCTGGTAGAGAGAAGGGTAGAGAGCGAGAGGAGTTGAGACAGGAGGTAGAGAGGGGATTACTGATGCGAGTAGAGGGGAGTTTACTGAATAATCGAGAGGAGTTGAGACAGGAGGTAGAGAGGGGATTACTGATGCAGGTAGAGGGGAGGTTCCTGAGGCGGTTAGAGGGGAGGTTACTGAGGCGGGTAGAGGGGAGGTTACTGAGGCGGGTAGAGGGGAGGTTACTGAGGCGGGTAGAGGGGAGGTTACTGAGGTGGGTAGAGGGGAGGTTACTGAGGTGGGTAGGGGGGAGAGGGGGGGGGACTGCGGCGGGTAGGGGGGGGGTTACTGAGGCGGGTAGAGGGGGGGTTACTGAGGGGGGTAGAGGGGAGGTTACTGAGGCGGGTAGAGGGGAGGTTACTGAGGCGGGTAGAGGGGAGGTTACTGAGGCGGGTAGAGGGGAGGTTACTGAGGCGGGTTGGGATAAGGTTAGAGAGGCGGGTAGAGAGGGGTTTAATGAGATGGATAGAGGAGGGTAGACAGCCGGGGAAAGTGGAGGGTAGATAGGTTAGTGAGGTGGGAGGAGAGTAGGGTAGAGAGAATAAAGATAGAAAAAAGAAGAGTAGATAGGAGAGTGGAGAGAAGAGAGAGAAGGAAAGATACTTGGATGTAAAAAAAGATGTACACAGATTGAGTTTAGCGTTAAGAGAAAGAGAGATAAAATTGCCGAATGAAGCACTTAAATTTCGTTTCAACTTCCATCCCCCAGAAGTCCATTGATTCACGCAGAGATCTTCTGTTACGTAAGCAGAAAGATTATTGATCCTTGAATCGTATTACGTAGGTCTTTGGCTTTCAGCGTAGGCGTGTCAAGAATCATGTTATTAAATATAATACGGTGATGACATGATTTTTTAAAATTTTGTTTTTAATTTCTTTTAAATGAAGGAGGAAGGTTTAATGTAATGTACATCATAGGATATTTCGAAACACTGCACGCAATATTCCAACGCTGGCGGGTGGGATTACCCCGTTTCACGGGTTGGAGCAATGGTTGAGTTGCGGTTGTGTACAAAATGCGCGATTGAAAAAAAAAAAGGGGGGGGGGGGGGGAAGCGTTACGACGACATTTTCAGCCACCGACCCCATCGTTGACCCTAAAAGGAACACCACATGCCACAACAGTGGTGAACTGATAAACTAGTAGACGCTAGTATCGCACAAGACCTAAGACACCCGACCAGTAGCACCAGAGGCGTATATGCCAACAGACATAGCGTTGCAGAGCTTTCACTGTCGGGTGGCCGAAATCCCCACGACTCTGTGCGTGTGTTATCAATGATGCACTACATTGAAATGCTTCCTTCAAACATCTCAATTCTCATTGGGTTTGCTTTTAATGGAGAGCGACGAGAGATCAAAGGGAAATAACCACGAAAAAACTCGGATACCGGTAAGAGAATTTCATTTGTTCCCTCCCTTCAGTAGCCTTAAAGGCTACTGAAGGGAGGGAACAAATACTGCAAATACTCTGAGATATTGAAAGTTGTGCGTTGAATTTTGAAAGTGTTTCGCGTATATTATTATTCTAAAGGCTTTGCAAAACTACTAATTTTATTTAAGCGTTCCCCCACTTCCTATATACTTTATTCTGCATCCGCCGTGTTTACGCAATCGGAAGAGAGATCTTACATTACTGGAGCTGAACGTAGATGGTCTCCTGAATGAAAGTCTACCCAGCATTACCCCAGCCTATAATACATTTAATTCAGTTTACAATTAGTCTGCCCATTACACCCCAGTTTACCATACATATAATTCAGTATACAAATCTCATACTGTCTAATTTTTAAAACTTTTTTACAAAAAATTATAAGCACTTACATTTTATCATGTTATAATTAGTTCGTCCGTCGAAATCGATCAAGACCATTTTTAATCACTGGATTCCTGTTAGGGTTATTAATGTCGGCGGGTGCGCAGACGGCTCATAAGACCAATTCTGGCACGACATGTTCTTATATAGTTCATACAAGTAATAAAAAAAAAATATTTCACCCAATAGAGTTTAAGAATATCTGATTTCAAAAACTTTCATCGGTGGTCTCGGGTTTTCTTTTAGGACCCCCTCAGCGGAACACAGGACTGTATGACCCCCATGGCTTTTCCATTGGTTTCACTCACGGCTGTTGATAGAAACCGACACACGGTTTTTAGAACGGGATTTCTCTTTCATTTTTATAAATAAATGTTAAATAAACAGTTAATGTAGAATGTTTATTTTAGATTTGAAAAGGTTAGAGAGTGCTCTGTTACAAATATCGTTGTAATCGTGAAGTTTCACTGACTTTGCCATTAGAGATGGAACACGACAGCCAACTGGGTGATCCCTGTCTTGCTAATTTCGAAATAAAGGCATTCGTCTTTTTGAATCGGAAAGAAAGGTCGTGATGGTTGCGCCCACCCGTCGCAGTTATCTTTCACCCCCCCACCCCCAACCCCCTCACCGCATTTTACGTAATCACAATTAAAAATAGTAATAGCTCGCTACTTCGTGATTCGCATTTCGCGCCTTCATTCCTTCGCGGGTTTTCTCCTAGGATAAGTTCTTCGAGTTTTTTGCGGTATACCATGTACGTTTTTGAATATATTTATTATTTAATTATTTTTTGGGGTAAAATGTATAGCCTTAAAATATGAGAATAACATAAATATAACATCAATGTAAACTGCGGGGGAAGGTTTAGAAGAGTGTGTAAAAGGTTTTATTAAGCTTTAAAATATACATTAATCCTTCGCTGTTTTTCGCATTTTGCAGACGCGATATTCGAGATATTTCTGTACACTGATCACGACCGAAACGCACCCCCCGCCACCACTGTCTTTCCTTCTGTCATAAAACATAAAGTTCCACTTGCCCCCCAACCTCTCCCACCCGGAGGTCTTACCCTCGACTGTGAGCCCCGGGCTGGACGTAAACTTTGAGACGTCGACTATCTTGACGGCGAACTGCTGCCTCGTCTCTCTGTGCAGACATCGTCTCACGACACTGAAGGGGCCCCTGCAATAAACAAGGCAACAAACACATTACATTGGGGAGCTCATTCCTTTTTTTTTTTTTTTTTCATCGTTATTCCAGTGTTCTTGAAAGTGAATTATCCAGTCAAATTTCTCCTAAAACAAAGGAAAACAAAAAAAAATTTATTAAAATATCGTACTGTGCATTCGCATGCACATATATAACTTCGACTTAGATTAATACACTTATAAAAATATGTCTAGTATGCTAATAACTGTGAACATTTATAAAATTATGCCTACTTGGAAGTTAGGACAAAAAATGTGACTCATGTGACTCATTTTATAGGTCAGACCAACACACCTTTAAAACTATTCCTTATTCTGAGGACCACAATAAACTTATAAGACTATGTCTTTTCAGACAATCATAAGTTGGGGGCTAGAACAAGGCAGTGAGCTCCCCTGATCCAATTAACTCCTCTTTTTATCCCATTGATCAGTGACACTTTGTCCCAATGTCTCTTTTTAAATGCACAGAAACAGAATTATGGGACCAAAAGAAATGTGCGTGTGTGTGTGGGGGGGGGGGAATTCTCTAAATCCTGGTGGGTGCTATCTGTCACTTGAACTCCCCATAAGAAGCGTCCCCAAAAGCAGGACTTTAGTATGAGTTTCGACACCAGGTCATGGCCTACAGACCCGTGGGTCCAGGATATGGCATACAGACCCATGGGTCCAGGATATGGTATACAGACCCGTGGGTCAAGGTCATGGCATACAGACCCGTGAGTCAAGGATATGGCATACAGACCCATGGGTCCAGGACATGGCATACAGGCCTGTGGTTCCAGGACATGGCCTACAGAAGCGTAGGTCCAGGATATGGCATACAGACCCGTGGTTCCAGAACATGGCATACAGAAGCGTAGGTCCAGGATATGGCATACAGAAGCGTGGGTTCAGGATATGGCATACAGACCCGTGGGTCCAGAATATTGCATACAGACCCTTGGGTCAAGGATATGGCATACAGAAGCGTGGGGCCAGGATAAGGCATACAGACCCATGGGTCCAGTATATTGCATACAGACCCTTGGGTAAAGGATATGGCATACAGAAGCATGGAGCCAGGATAAGGCATACAGCCCCGTGGGTCCAGGATATGGCATACAGACCCTTGGGTAAAGGATATGGCATACAGAAGCATGGAGCCAGGATATGGCATACAGACCCGTGTGTCCAGGATATGGCATACAGACCCTTGGGTAAAGGATATGGCATACAGAAGCATGGAGCCAGGATAAGGCATACAGACCCGTGGGTCCAGCATATGGCATACAGACCCTTGGGTAAAGGATATGGCATACATAAGCATGGAGCCAGGATAAGGCATACAGACCCGTCGGTCCAGGATATGGCATACAGACCTTTGGGTAAAGGATATGGTATACAGAAGCATGGAGCCAGGATATGGCATACAGGCCCTTGGGTAAAGGATATGGCATACAGACGCATGGAGCCAGGATATGGCATACAGGCCCGTGGGTCCAGGATATGGCATACAGGCCCGTGGGTCCAGAATATGATGTACAGATTAATAAATAAATATATACCAAGACGCATCCAATAACTATGGTCAGATGGACAAGGGGGGGGGGGAGGAGGAGGAAGAGAGTTTTATTTTACGACATCTTTGTGATTCAAGGTATTTTGGGCCAATGCTGATTTTTGTTGTGACTGTTTACAAATTTAAACTATAATTCTTAATGTACTTTCCTTTCGTAATCTGTAAAGTAACAGTGTAAGATTTAGATGCATCACAAAGATTCTCTAACAAGACATAACATTTAATCTCACCAAGATTTCATTGAACCTTTTTTTTTTTCCAACAGTGTTGAAAAAAATCAATACATATTTTGATATTCCATTGAATTTTTAAAGCCCTGTTTTAGACCGCGCACTCCAATTTTCTCCACCTCGCCACAGAGCGCCCGGCACCTCAATTTTATACTTTATTACCCACACGAGGCCCTAGCCCAGCGTCTCGTTGTGTGGGCTGGCCACAAGCTGCACCTCGGTTGTCCGAAACAAGATTAGCTGGTAAAATGTGTTATTGGGTTGACAGCGAGAGATGGAAAGGAGAGAGAGGGGGGACGTTCACACTTGGGATGTCCGTGAAGGCTTGGGTGTCGAGGGTGGTACTACTCTATTTGAAGCTGCTAGAAATTAGTTTTGGGTTAAATCCGGAGTATCCTAGGGGTGTGAAACTGGGGTGTATGTCAGAGGGCATTCTTTAAAAAAAAATATATAAAAAAATAAGGGTAGTAGTTGATGATGGGTTTAGCTGATGATGGTTTAGCTGATGATGGTTTAGCTGATGATGGTTTAGCTGATGATGGTTTAGCTGATGATGGTTTAGCTGATGATGGTTTAGCTGATGATAATTTAGCTGATGAGGGTTTAGTTGGTGATGGTTTAGCTGATGATGGTTTAGCTGATGATGGTTTAGCTGATGATGGTTTAGCTGATGAGGGTTTAGTTGGTGAGGTTTTAGCTGGTGAGGGTTTAGCCGATGAGGTTTTAGTTGATGTGATTTTAGCTGGTGAGGGTTTAGCTGGTGAGGTTTTAGCTGGTGAGGGTTCAGCTGGTGAGGTTTTAGCTGGTGAGGTTTTAGCTGGTGAGGTTTAAGCTGGTGAGGTTTTAGCTGGTGAGGTTTTAGCTGGTGAGGGTTTAGCTGGTGTGGGTTTAGCTGGTGGGGGTTTAGCTGATGAGGGTTTAGTTGATGAGGTTTTAGTTGATGAGGTTTTAGCTGGTGAGGTTTTAGCTGGTTAGGTTTTAGTTGATGAGGTTTTAGCTGGTGAGGTTTTAGCTGGTGAGGTTTTAGCTGGTTAGGTTTTAGTTGATGAGGTTTTAGTTGATGAGGTTTTAGCTGGTGAGGTTTTAGCTGGTTAGGTTTTAGTTGATGAGGTTTTAGCTGGTGAGGTTTTAGTTGATGAGGTTTTAGTTGATGAGGTTTTAGCTGGTGAGGTTTTAGCGGGTGAGGATTTGGCTGACGAGGGTTTAGCTTTTGAGGGTTTAGCTGATGAGCTTTTAAGTACCGTTTTGCAAATATTAAATCAGGGGTCGACCAACCGGGGTAAATTACCTAAAATAGTGTAAAAATGAAAATATTGGTGGTTATGAGGGCCCAAATAGAAAATAAAAACTAATTTGAAAAGCCCAGTAATTCTGGTTACCACATTTTGTTCTGGCAACATCGCATCTGGCCAGTGAAAAATACATCTCGGGGTAAACTTTTTTTTTTATTGTTTTTTTTTTTTTTAAGAAGTCCCCCTGACCCTTTGATTAGATATACATTAAAAAGGAAATTTCAGGACGTGGATGTAGAGCAGCAGTTCTCTATCTCTATCTCTCTCGCTATCTCTCTCTCTATCCTGCGCTCTCTCTCTCTCTCTATCCTGCTCTCTCTCTCTATCTCTCTTTGTATCTGTCTCGCTCTCTCTCTCTCTCTCTTTCTCATTCTCTCTGTCTCACTCTCTCTTTCTGTCTCTATCACTCTCACTCTCTTTCTGTCTCACTCTATCTCTCTATCTCTGTCCGTCTCTCTCTCTCTCTCTCTCTTTCTCTTTTTTTTTTCTCTTTGGCTGTTTTAGAGTGTGTAATTTTTGTCATTAAATCCCTTATAAATTATTGATGTTACAAATATAACTTCAATTCGCAGACACGACCCAATTTATCTCTGACGTGATCTCAAAATAAATGTGTTTTTAATTGCATTTCCTGGTGTAACAACCTTCGTAGCAAGTCTCTAGCCAACCTCTCTCCCACCCCCTAGGTCTATCACCTTCTTTCTCATTAGTCTTCTCTCTCACACCCCTCTCTCTTTCATTCTTTCTCTCTCGCCCCCTCTCTCTTCTTCTGCTCTCTCTCTCTCCCTCTGTTTCCTTTCCAATTTTCTTCTCTCTCACTCCCTCTCTTTCTCCTTCTCTCTCTTATTCTATCTTCCACTCCCTCTCGCTTTCCTTCTATCTCGCCTTTCCCCCTCTACCTCTCCTTATCTCGTTCTTCCTCTCCCCGTCTCCATTTCTCCCTCTAAGTCTCTGCCTTTTCTCTCTCGTCCCCCCCGTCTCTCTCTCTTTTCCTCTCAGTCTCCGCCCCCTCTCTCTCTCTCTCTCTCTCTTCATCCTTTTCACTATCATAACTCAATTTTAAATTAGCTCAATTTTTTTTTTTTTGAGATCAAATTAATCATCCTCAAAAATTCAACTAACAGCCCCTTTGAAAGTGAGCTATACGTGCTCTTTTCGATTTTTTTTTTTTTTT
>CAXITT010000066.1:1305278-1322455 GCA_964033795.1 Lymnaea stagnalis
CCCCCCCCCCCCGTAACATCAATCAAAGGTTGATTTTGATCATTAAGACATTACAGCCCCCTCCCCGCCCCCCTAACCGCCCCCCCCAGCACTTGTTTGAACAAGATGGAATTGTGTGAATACGTCCAACAAAACAATCGTATCGGCTCATCACGTGATGTTTCCTCTATAAATAACACGTCACGTGACCTGGCTGGCGCAACAAGGAGCTCATTTTCGGTACATCTAATGCGTGGTCACGTCTTGTGGACACTACAACACACGTGTGACAATGGCGAGGGTTAAACAGGGTGGGTGTCCAAAAAAAAAAAGAGGGGAGGGGGGGGGGGGGGGGGGGAGATCGTTCAGGGCGAGTCGTCTTTCGTTAAGGAATCATAATTACCTTCCATTGCCCGTCGATGACACACGCTGCGTAAAGGAATGAAAAAGTCTAAAACGAGAGATTCCCCCGCGAGTTTGGCTAAAGAGAATTGGACGTTTCGAATATAAAATAAAACAATGACGTTAAAATAGCTCTTCGGAGCAAGAGGGTCCTCTACTCTGTACGTGAACGCAGCTAATGGCCGAGCTAAAGAGAAAAGAGGAAGAGAAACGTGACAATTCAGTGATACCAAGTTACGCATTCAAAAATGTGTTAACCGCTAGGCCGGTCTTCTCCGTGGCTTATGATAGCGCACAGATGTTAACAAGCTGCGAAACGATTTAATAATCGTCATGGCTCTTGCATGTGAACAAGCAATGGTCTCCCATGTCAACACACATCAATTCAACAAGCATAATCGCTCCACAAGGTCAACAATCCTAATGGCTCTCCCAACTCAACAATCATAATAGCTCCACAAGGTGAACAATCATATTAGCTCCCCCAATTCAACAATCATAATAGCTCTCCCAGGTCAACAATCATAATAGCTCTCCAAATTCAACAATAATAGCTCTCCAAATTCAACAATCAAAACAGCTATCCAAAATCAACAATGATAATAGCTGTCGCATGTCAACAATCACAACAGATCACACAAGTCAACAATCACAACAGATCCCACATGTCAACAATCACAACAGATCCCACATGTCAAGAATCACAACAGATCACACATATCAACAATCACAAAAGATCCCACATGTCAACAATCACAACAGATCCCACATGTCAACAATCACAACAGATCACACATATCAACAATCACAACAGATCCCACATGTCAACAATCACAACAGATCACACATATCAACAATCACAATAGATCACACATATCAACAATCACAACAGATCACACATGTCAACAATCACAACAGATCCGACATATCAACAATTATCACTTACAAAAACATTATCCTAGTTGCCACACCAACAACGATCTTACGTTCTGCTCTACGATGACATCCGCCAAGGCCTTGACATCGTCACACATACAACATGTCCACGACAACATAATGAGTTCATTTGGTGGCATTGGCATAACTCAGCTCTACGATGACATCCGCCAAGGCCTTGACATCGTCACACATACAACATGTCCACGACAACATAATGAGTTCATTTGGTGGCATTGGCATAACTCAGCTCTATGATGACATCCGCCAAGGCCTTGACATCGTCACACATACAGCATGTCCACGACAACATAATGAGTTCATTTGGTGGCATTGGCATAACTCAGCACTGGAAATATACAGCAGCTAAGGGGGCCGTTTTTAAAATTTAATTAACTTCTTTTTTCTATCGTAGTCCACAAACATTAATTGTGTTTTCCGTAGGACTAGAATATAAAAATTTTCGGTAAAAACAAAATTATAATGAGTGACATTAAATGCTAAGGCAGTGGTTCACAACCTTTCTAATGCCGCGAGCCTTTGAAACAATTCCTAATGTTGTGGCGACCCCCAACCACAAAATTATTTTTGTTTATACTATATAACTGTAGAATCTATGTGTTTTCATATGGTCTTAGGCGACCCCTGTGAAAGGGTCGTGCGTTCCCAAAGGGTTCGCGACCCGCAGGGTGAGAACCGCTGTGCTAAGGGAAAGGATAAACAGACAGTAGATTTAAAGCTATATAAGGATAAACAGACACTTAGTAGATATGAAGCTATGAAAAGAGGATAAAATGTACATTGCTCTCGAACATTAGGAAATACATTAGTAAGACATATAATTATAAAATTACGATTTGTCCTCATGATGACTTAAACATTGTCCCATGTCCCATATTAATGGACACCCATGGCTAACATTTTCATTACCCCCCCCCCCCCCCTAACATCAATCAAAGGTTGATTTTGATCATTAAGACATTACAGCCCCCTCCCCGCCCCCCTAACCGCCCCCCCCAGCACTTGTTTGAACAAGATGGAATTGTGTGAATACGTCCAACAAAACAATCGTATCGGCTCATCACGTGATGTTTCCTCTATAAATAACACGTCACGTGACCTGGCTGGCGCAACAAGGAGCTCATTTTCGGTACATCTAATGCGTGGTCACGTCTTGTGGACACTACAACACACGTGTGACAATGGCGAGGGTTAAACAGGGTGGGTGTCCAAAAAAAAAAAGAGGGGTGGGGGGGGGGGGCGCATGGCTTACGCATTATAATATATAGTAAAACAAAATGATGCGTTCAAAAAGAAATTTGACGAAAAATTTCAAAGTGTGAACTCAAAAAAAGATTCGACCGAGTTTCCTTTCTATCAAATTTCCGTCGGATAATTTTCCCTCGACGAAATTTCTTTCGAGCGAATTTCCGGATACGGGGCGCATGTCGTCACCAAAGTGGATGATAGCTGGATAGATAGGGTGCCAGTGATAGAGACGATGCGAAACAGGGTTTGGGGCTGTGAACAAGATACAGATGGAGCCGATATGATGGAGGGAGGAAGAGAAGAAGAGAGAGGAGGAGGAGAGAAAGAGAGGGAGAGACAAAATGGAGAGAGGGGGAGAAACGCATAAAGAGGGCGAGGGAGGGAGAGACGCATAAAGAGGGGGAGGGAGGGAGAGACGCATAAAGAGGGCGAGGGAGGGAGAGACGCATAAAGAGGGCGAGGGAGGGAGAGACGCATAAAGAGGGCGAGGGAGGGAGAGACGCATAAAGAGGGCGAGGGAGGGAGAGACGCATAAAGAGGGCGAGGGAGGGAGAGACGCATAAAGAGGTTGAGGGGGGAGAAACGCATAAAGAGGGGGAGGGGGGAGAAACGCATAAAGAGGGCGAGGGAGGGAGAGACGCATAAAGAGGGCGAGGGAGGGAGAAACGCATAAAGAGGGCGAGGGAGGGAGAGACTTCAATTTCGCGATTATACATATTGAAAGCGGCGGGTGAGAAATGCAAAAGACCAAAAGAAAAGGGGAGAGATAAAAAGGGGTGGAAAGGAAAGAGCTGTGGTTGGAGAAGGAAAACCGAAGATGGAGAGTGTCATGAGCAGAGATGGGAGAGAGCCCCAGAGAAATGATTGAATGAGGCAGTCAGAGAAACAATCAGTGAAAAAAAGATGTATCGATAGTCACAATAAAGAAAACAATCGGAGAGCTACATAGTGTTTGAGTCAATGAAACACCCAGTGAATGATGATGATCCAGCGCGGGTATCATAGCTTTATAAACAAATTAAATTTTAAAAAAAAATGTTAAAACATCTTTTGATCCGGAAACTCGGTCACCGTGTTCCAAGAAATCGGCGAAGCATGTTAAAATACAGTGAGCTGTTTCACGGCAGAGGCCTACGACACAATTCCCAAAACAGGCGTACCGCAACTGACCGGAAGTTGGCATCTGTTCACGGGGGACGGCGTGCTAAGTCTGTCTTGAGCTCACGGTGGCCGAGTTGGCCTTCCCATAACTGAAATTTGCCCGAGGCTTTATGCAAGAATCGATTTTTTTTAAAAAAAAGGTTGGTTTAAAAATCCTATAATCTTAAGATAAATGATGGGATGAAAGTGATTAAGACGGCGCACACTGCCCCCCCCCCCCCAAACCCCAGTTTAAAAGAAAGTGCACACAAAACACTGTGCGACCCTGAAGACTTGCACCTTGGTTCAACCGGAAACTGTCTCACAATAAATGAACGTAATACGATCTTAAACTGATGGATTCCTGGGTCTCACAGGCGGTCTCCAAGGCCGGGCGCTGGCCCGTCTTGTAAGCGTGTAACAAATCTGGTTATTTCCAGAAAAGTGAATGTAAGAGGGGCCGGGAATAGTTTCCACGCGCCTTAACCCTTCCTCCCACCCCACATATTTTAGTATTATTATTTTAAAATTTTATTTAAACGAAGAGGACTTGAACAAAATGGGAGGACTTGCTGGCGTAACAAGAGATAAGAGAAGAGGTAAGAACGCACATTTAATGGAGAGAGAAGAGGTGGAGAGATTGAGCGGTGTGGGTATGAAGGGTGGGTGGGTACTGCCGGTGGGTGGCTTGGGGGGGGGGCGTTAGTGCAAAGGCATGAGAATCACTGTTGTTAGTGGGAGCACTTTTTGGTTCGTGAGTGGTGTTAGTGTTGCTAAATGGCCATTCATTGGCTGATAGACAATTCATAATAAACAAGTGCACGGCAGTTAAAACGGACAGGCTTCATGAGAAAGTTAGTGGATGGTTTGTTTGTTTGTTTTTTTTGGATGGTCTTCTGTTATGAGAAGACTTTGTAACCGGGTGGATATGTATAACAGATACGCAGAATAAAGATGAACCATATTTTTTTCATGAAGTGTTGAGGTTCTAGTATTCAGCGTGCGTGGTTCTTAGTGCATAGGGTGACAGTGTTACAGTGTACCCCTAGAATACAGCGTTGCCAGAAGTAAGCGAAGAGTTTCCACTAGAGAAACGAGAATATATTGACAGTAAGAAGGGGGGATAAAGATGAAATGTTGGGATGTGTTGGGGTGTGGAGAGAATTGGGGAGATTGGGAGGTGTGTAGAGAAAAGATATCTGGGATCAGAAATGACGTGAAACGGCTTAATCATCCGGTGTCAACAGGTCAAATGGTCACCAATGTCTGCAGATGGATCGATGAAAAGTAGATCGAATTGTAATGGCTTATGGGTCAATAGCCATTAAGGTGACTCGGCTGGCGAAACGTGAGTCTACAATTAACAGACACCTGGGCATGAGTAGATCAAAAGTGATATAAAACATGGCCTATGGGTGGATCAAACTGAAAGCCCATTGAGAGACCGTCAACACGTTAATGGATCGATAGCCTATTAAAACACCACCTGAAGGTGAATAGATCAGTAGCTAATTTAAACACTGATTTAAGTGTGGACACATCGATAGCCTATTAAAACACCCACCAACATGTGAATAGATCAGAAGCTAATTTAAACACTGATTTAAGTGTGGACACATCGATAGCCTATTAAAACACCACCTGAAGGTGAATAGATCAGTAGCTAATTTAAACAATGCTTAAAGTATGGACACATCGATAGCCTATTAAAACCCCCACCAACATGTGAATAGATCAGTAGCTAATTTAAACACTGCTCACAGTGTGGACACATCGATAGCCTATTAAAACACCCACCAACATGTGAATAGATCAGTAGCTTATTTAAACACTGCTTAAAGTATGGACACATCGATAGCCTATTAAAACCCCCACCAACATGTGAATAGATCAGTAGCTAATTTAAACACTGCTCACATTGTGAACACAGCGATAGATCATTACATACAATCTCCATTATTTCTTATAAAGGTTCCCTTCCGTTCGGTGTACGGCCTCCACGGACTTTGGGGTGGGGGGGGGGGGGGGGGGGGGGGGGAGGGAGAAAAAAAAAAAAAAGGGGGGGGGGGTATTTTCAAAATCACGGGGAGGAAAATAAATGAGAATCGGGTCGTTATCGGGCCTTCTAAAACGTGTGTCAGGTTAACAAAAAACCCATCAAAAACTTTACGATTATACGAGGATGTTGGGTGTGTCTTCGGGTGCTCGCCTCTCAATTTGAATAACCACGTCCTTAAGCGACCTTTACTTCACCAACGAACCCATCGCCAGCTGCTGGCATTTATCAACAAATGTTTATATATTTATATCTTTTTTTATTATTATTATTTTTTTTTATTTTTTTTTTTTTTTTTCAGGAAGCTTCGTTAAATTAAAAATAGTCACAGCAGACGGATTCTAAATTTGACAAACTTTTTTTTCTCCATCGATCATTGCAGACGCCCTCTTTTATTATATATTTATATCTTTTTTTATTATTATTATTTTTTTTTATTTTTTTTTTTTTTTGCAGGAAGCTTCGTTAAATTAAAAATAGTCACACCAGACGGATTCTAAATTTGACAAACTTTTTTTTCTCCATCGATCATTGCAGACGCCATCTTTAATTGTGTTAAATGTTGAATCTCCATTTTTAAACATGAGTTTTAAATTTCTTTTCCTTTCGTCGGCTACAATTTGATCGAATTTTAAATATGGTTAAAATCGTAGAAGGCGAACATCAAAATAAACACTGCATCAAGACATTAAGTCTATGTGTGCCACAGATATAGAATACTGTAATATATTGTTCGACAGGAGACAGAGATAGACAATGGAATTTGTTTACACTAATAAATAATGTAGGCCTGAATCAAAATCGTACTCTTAACAAGGTATAATCGAAGTTTCCAAAAGCCAGAGATAAGTTTCAGTAGTTACGCTACTAAGGTCCGTCTAGTCAATGAAGTGACAGCGTTTTCAGTAGTGATGCTACTGGGGTCCGTCTAGTCAATGAAGTGACAGCGTTTTCAGTAGTGATGCTACTGGGTTGCGTCTAGTCAATGAAGTGACAGCGTTTTCAGCAGTTACGCTACTGGGGTCAAGCCAATGAAGTGGGAGTGTTTTCAGTAGTTCGCTACTGAGGTCAAGTCAATGTAGTGGGAGTATTTTCAGTAGTTCGCTTCTGGGGTCAAGTCAATAAAGTGGGAGTGTTTTCAGTAGTTCGCTACTGGGGTCAAGCCAATGAAGTGGGAGTGTTTCAGTAGTTCGCTACTGGGGTCAAGTCAATGAAGTGGGAGTGTTTTCAGTAGTTCGCTACTGGGGTCAAGCCAATGAAGTGGGAGTGTTTCAGTAGTTCGCTACTGGGGTCAAGCCAATGAAGTGGGAGTGTTTCAGTAGTTACGCTACTGGGGTCAAGTCAATGAAGTGGGAGTGTTTTCCGTAGTTCGCTACTGGGGTCAAGTCAATGAAGTGGGAGTGTTTTCAGTAGTTCGCTACTGTGGTCAAGTCAATGAAGTGG
The DNA here is from genome assembly GCA_964033795.1 of Lymnaea stagnalis. Taxonomy (NCBI): domain Eukaryota; kingdom Metazoa; phylum Mollusca; class Gastropoda; family Lymnaeidae; genus Lymnaea; species Lymnaea stagnalis. The sequence continues at coordinate 1,312,504 of CAXITT010000066.1, forward strand.
GAGTGTTTTCAGTAGTTCGCTACTGCGGTCAAGTCAAGGAAGTGGGAGTGTTTTCAGTAGTTCGCTTCTGGGGTCAAGTCAATAAAGTGGGAGTGTTTTCAGTAGTTCGCTACTGCGGTCAAGTCAAGGAAGTGGGAGTGTTTCAGTAGTTACGCTACTGGGGTCAAGTCAAGGAAGTGGGAGTGTTTCAGTAGTTACGCTACTGGGGTCAAGTCAATAAAGTGGGAGTGTTTTCAGTAGTTCGCTACTGGGGTCAAGCCAATGAAGTGGGAGTGTTTCAGTAGTTACGCTACTGGGGTCAAGTCAATAAAGTGGGAGTGTTTTCCGTAGTTCGCTACTGGGGTCAAGTCAATGAAGTGGGAGTGTTTTCAGTAGTTCGCTACTGGGGTCAAGTCAATGAAGTGGGAGTGTTTTCAGTAGTTACGCAACTGGGATCCGTTTCAGTGAAGTGGCAGCGTTAGATATTAACAATGAGAACTTGCAATTAGTTCACGCCATTACTCCAGTTGATTGCTGGGCCGCAATTAAATGGTTTCCATTGAACAATTAAAATATTTTTTAAAAAAATAAAAATTAGGGCTGTAAAAACAACTGTGGTCTGTGAAATAATAAATAATTGAATGCTGAGCTTCTCAGAGTTAATTGTAAGGAGAATGGAAGGGTAACAGATAAAATAATATACAAAAGAGTAATAAAGTCAGTGTGCTTGCAAGTGTGCAAGATAGAGTGTGATAGAATTAGGGAATGCGTGAAAGTAAGCCGGACAGAGGGTGGTGGAAAGTCGAAGAGTAAGCTGGACAGGGGTTGGTAGGAGAAGAGAATGAAGAGAACTCAATAGGAAGAAAGATCTAGAATGCCTAGAATGGAGAGATGAGTAGAAGGGGGACACCTTGAAACGCCATATATTTGAAAATGGGTGTTTGAGTCCCAGAGCTGAAGAGAGAGTGAGAGGGGACGACTTTGTTGCCACGGAAAGAAAAAAAGTGGAAGGCCGAGAGGGGACTGGGCACGGAGAGACGGAGTGAGACAAAATGAGAAAGAGGCGAGAAGCCGTATAAGAGAACGCCCTTCAAGCAGCAAGCCAAATAAAGAGCGCCGCCATTGTAAGAGCGCTTTACTCTCAGATATTGTTTAGCGATGTTGACAAATCAATGTCCGGTCGGTGCGAGGATTCGATCTTTCATAACCAGTTGTTCGCCGCACGGCACGTGAATGAAGGACGGCCAGATTCCGTATTCCGCTAGGGCAATATCGGGTGAAAAATGGCCGTCCAGATGCCACGTGAACACGAAAAAGTGGTATGATATTGATGCGGTCCCATGTGGTGGTATAGAATCTGGTGAGACAGTATGAGATTAAACGATTCGCTTGTATGAAAATGGGTGCTATATTATAGAGTTGCGGCCCATGTCTTTCGTTATCAAACTTGACTGAAGTCCGCAAAGGGGGCGCTTTAAGACGAGATGAAAAAAGTGACGTCATTTGTCAGCCTACTCTTTAGTCGGCAACAGGAACAGCGGTCGGGGTCTAGAGGTTATCTTTCTGGCGTCCATGACGCTTTGGCCGGGCCTGACAGGAGACACCGTCGGCAACGACATACCGTGTATGTATGTTACTATGTACTATAAATGCATCTTTATTCTAGGCATAAACAAAAAATAACGTGTAACTTAAGCGATTACATCATCTTATACTAAAAGAGTATAAACATGAGGCGTAGTGACATTCGCGTTTTAACAACTTGGGGGCATAGAAAGAATTTCTTGCCATTTGTCACATAAGCTGTTTCAGGGTTTCATAAAGATTATCCAATTTTCCATGGATGGTAACGAAATATATTATAACAAGATTTATTATTATTATTTTTTTTTTTTATTGTGTTTTTTGTTGTTTTTTTTTTTAAATATATTCATCATGAAAGCAAATCCAGCATATTCTCATACTCGGAATTGGTTTAAATTCCAATTATCTCTTGGACCATACCAAAACACGTAGTAAATAACTCCGAAACCGTATAAATGCCCTAGATATCCATCACGTGGACGTACTTCCTGTTCAGCATCCGAGCCCGATCTCCCCCTCCAGCTATTGAAGCAACGTCCAGCGTTTGACAGCGCCCCCCTACCGAGATAACAAGCGTGGAGCCAAGGAGTCGAAAGGTACCCCTTGGAAAACGTCCAATTAGAGAAGCTCACTGCCCCCCTAGGGACGGCTCTCAGTCAGCACGGACGCGTGATAGACAACCGATGCAGGGCAATCGATTATGCACATATTTTTTCGGGTGTTGCATTGATAGAGTGACCAGGGGAAGAAGCTAATCTCTAATTGACCGGGAGAAGAAGCTAATCTCTAATTGACCGGGAGAAGAAGCTAATCTCTAATTGACCGGGAGAAGAAGCTAATCTCTAACTGACCGGGAGAAGAAGATAATCTCTAATTGACCGGGAGAAGAAGCTAATCTCTAATTGACCGGGAGAAGAAGCTAATCTCTAACTGACCGGGAGAAGAAGCTAATCTCCGATTGACAGGAGAAGAAGCTTATCTCTAACTGACCGGGAGAAGAAGCTAATCTCTAACTGACCGGGATAAGAAGCTGATCTCTAACTGACCGGGATAAGAAGCTAATCTCTAACGTACCGGGATAAGAAGCTAATCTCTAACTGACCGGGATAAGAAGTTAATCTCTAACTGACCGAGATAAGAAGCTAATCTCTAAGACCGTGAGTACACAGATTTTTATTTTTTTTTAAGTACATGGCGCGATGTTGCGGATGCAGCCTGTAGAATAAATTCTATTGGTAGTCGCAACGAGTTGTTGTTTTTTTCAGCTCCCTCACGAAAAAGTATAGAGAATCGAAACAACAACAAAAAAATGATCCTGAGAATTTCTACCCGAAACCTGCTATCGACCCCTGATACTGACCCCAGCTACGAGCCCCAGCTAGCGACCGCCCCTTGAAAATAAAACTGCCACAACTGTGCAACGGGATCTGCTGACTGTTAAAGAGGTCTTTTAATTAATTTTTTTTTTTTTTTTGAATAGGACAAATTGGATCCTGTCATTAATAGAAAACATAAAAACATGGCCTTGTCTAAGATACAAAACACAAAAAACCCATAACATTTAAAAAAATAAAACTGCCACAACTGTGCAACGGTATCTGCTGACTGTTAAAGAGGTCTTTTAATTAATTTTTTTTTTTTTTTGAATAGGACAAATTGGATCCTGTCATTAAGAGAAAACATAAAAACATGGCCTTGTCTAAGATACAAAACACAAAAAACCCTTGTCATTTAAATTACGTGTGAAATCTGATGTTTAAACTAGCGAATAAATCTGTCGGCAATTGTTTATATTCCAGTTTATTTATTTTTTAGTTGTTTTTTGTTTACTTTTAAAAAGTTTTTTTTAGAACATCAAAAACATGTGGCACAACAATTTTCGAACACCCAAATCATGTCATACATTATATGCCAACGACCAACTTCCCGACCTCGTTAATTTCCCCAGAAATGGCGCCCCCGCCGCGACTTTGACGCTTAGCTCTAGCTTCGCCTGGGGCCCAACTGGAACTCTGAGACGAAATGTCAACAAGCCGCGTATTGACTCCGGTGTCCGTTCTGAGTTCCATATGATGTGAAGACAGATAATTCTCTTTTAAGTCTCTTCACACCCTTTAGGAGGATTCGGCCCATTTCAGGTTTGGCGGTGCAGTGACTTGGCTGTGAAAATGTTGATTTTAGGCACGGAGTTAAAAGCAGTGAAACGGTATTGATGAAGAGGGCGGTGTTCGGTGTAAGCAAGGTTGAGGAGAGGTCCTGTTCAAGTACCTATAATTCCAAAATGAGTTACAGAAATTTCTGGCAACAAAGCAGAAGCAATCTGAGCGGGGGGGGGGGGGGGGGAGGGCAGAAGAAAAAATGGAGGGCGCCTGACAATACACGGAGCTTCGAATAAAACCTCCGTTAGTAACTTCCGGGTGCATACCCTTGTACCCTTTTACTCAGCCGCTAGAGTTTCGCCTCCTTCGAGTGTACATCATTGACTCTGGCAGTAAACATTGTATGTCAAATTTCAAGGTACTGTTGTTTTTTTTTTATTCAGATAATTTCATCTTAATGAGAGTCAAAACAGAATACTCGGAGCCTCGGCGACCGGTAATATATCTCAAAATGCATTGTTGGTATTTAAAAACCCTATGTATATGCGGTTTAAAGCTTGTCAATTAGACGTAGAGGCGCCTCTTCATTACGCCATGCTCGAGTTGAAGTCGTCCATATTTTTGAGAATCTTAATTTGCTAAAGGTAAAACTGTTCGGAAATAAAAGAGGTTCCATGACGCTATTGTCCAGTAAGCCTTTTTTTATGTTCCGTGGATTAAACCATCTCCCTGACGTCATTAGCTGGAGTCTAAATCAAATTATTCCGAGCTCCGAGCTCTTGCTTCAGATTCAAACACATTTTGTGATGTGATATATTCCGAGAACCGTTCAAATTGAGCAGACAAACCCAGATTGATTGCTTGAGGGAACCGGAAACTTAGACATCAATGTAAGGGGCGGGGGTGGGGGAGGGGGGAGACAAGGAAAGGGCTTGCTATAGAAGAGGAGGAAGTACAAGAAGGAGGTGAGCAGCTGAATAAAGGTTTGAACACGCGGGGGCGGCTGATCCATCTGCAAGAGGGCACAGGAACTTCAATTGGTTCTATAACTTCTTTACTATCTTCTTGACATGCCTCTTAGTCAGTGAGTCTGAAACATGACTTAGCCAAAGAGACTGAAACATGACTTAGTGAGTCTGAAACATGTCTTACACAGTGAGTCTGATACATGAATTGGTAAGTGAGTCTGAAACATGACTTAGTCAGTGATTGTCTACATACAATGTTCGCCGGTGTTAACATGAACCACTTCTCAAGTCATGGAGCTACAGTATCCAGATGACTTAAAGAAACCACAAGACCACAGGGCAGAATGCAGGTACAAATAATACACTGCCCGGAACACATCAGTGACAAACAACCCCCTAGATTATCTAACCAGGTGCAACAGGTGCTTGGCTAAATACCGATGCCTGGCCTGGGATAAGCACATTCAAATTTACAGACTAGCCTAGTCAAGACCAACACTCTGTCAACTAATCTTATCACCGCCACATGTCCACCCCTTACACTAACCCCCACCCCAACCCCCAAAAGGAGCTCGTCACTCCATAACCACCGCTGTATTTACTGCAAGATTTAAGAAAAACTGTAAACTAATCCTAAATTAATAAGACGGCGAGTATTGTCTCCTTGAGAAGCCAATTGTTACTGCGCCTTGATATCATTTTGTTATCGTAATAAAAACTAATTATCACACAGTGTGGTTCGGGTTATCTTTCTTTTCTTTCCAATTTGGCCTCTTCCTCACTTTTTGTTTGTTTGTTTGTTTGTTTGTTTGTTTGTTTGTTTGTTGTTGTTTATTTTTTGGGTGGGGGGGGGGTACAAGACGGATTTGTAGAACTCCGTTGTTGTCTCCTAGCCCCTACAAGACGGATTTGTAGAACTCCGTTGTTGTCTCCTAGCCCCTACAAGACGGATTTGTAGAGCTCCGTTGTTGTCTCATTTTTTTTTTTTTTTTTTTTTTTGGGGGGGGGGGGGGGGGGGCTGAAATTACCAAAAGTAGTCTAACTCTATCTTAAATTGACGTGTTCATCTCTCCCTATTTTCAGGCATCTAACTTAGAAGAAATAAACAGTAAAAACAGGTGTGTGTGTTGGCACTAAACTTAGCAAGGCTGTACCAAGTATGTAACTATATAATTACATTTACATCCACTGAGAAATTACAGTCCAAAACGAATTATTATTTTTTTTTTATCAACATGCATTTCGATGTTTTGGATGACACGGTTTCAATTTTGCGGGAAAAAATCAGGTGCTTTGAAATGTTAAATGATGTCGTGAGACACGGTTTCTTGTCAGGTGCGCAAAGGAATGTGCTTAGATGTTGGGAGAGCGTGGTGATAAGAAAAAACAAAAAAAACTTCATTTCAATATCGAAGTGGCTATTCGTACCCGGGTACCAGAAGTGAGAGGTTAGGATTAAAAATATATTTGAGATTTTATTGTTGGGTTTGTAAGACAAAATGAGGAATCAAATGAAAGAGAATTGAATGGAGTATATGTTTGTAAACTTAATTCTTCTGTTTAACTAAAATAAACTACCAGAAATGACATCCGAATAGCACTGAGTCAAAATGGACCCAGACACGCAGCACCACCATTCGCACCTGGATACCATTAGACGCAAGCTATTCTGGTACCCGGGTACGAAAAGTCGCAACCTTTCCATATACATGATCTGAGGCTGGGAGAGTGTGGTGTTACACAAAATGAAAATGTGAATAGAAAAAAAAATTTCCGCTTGACAAAAAAAAAAAAGGAGTCAGAGGCCTGGAAAGCCGCGGGGAAAAGGGGGGGGGGGCTTTTTTTATTATGAACTGAATTTTCAAACACTTGATAATTAACACAAATTCTCTCATTAACGAATGAGGCAGAAGTACTTCGATAAAATTAAATTGTAAAAAAAAAAAAATACAAAAAATACAAAATTATGAAAGTGAAGGAAAATAGCTTTTGTCGGCGCCCCTCCATCCACCCCACACCCCCACCAACACCCCCGACACCCATTCATTAAAAGAATGCATCATCCATGGAGCAGGCTGACCTCTTCGGCTGCTTAATTGTTATCTGGTCAGATACCTGAGATCATGTCTAAGTGCTCCAATAATGAAATTATTTTTGTGTGCCCTTCAGCAAGTGGCTTTCAACAAAAATCTCATTATTCTGCTCTTCCTTTGGAAAAATCCTCTGAAACACGTGCGTGGCCAAGTCGTCCAATTCAGAAAGTTATTTATAACTGATAAAGCTCTCAGACCACTGATTGGCTAAAAATAAATTCGCTACACTAATCAGCTTGCTTGAAATAACCTCTGTATTTTAGTTGTTTTGTATGGGGTTGTTGTTGTTTTTTTCAACCTTTGGCGCAATTGATTTATAATAGAGAATAGAGATTCACTCGACAAATTGGTCGTTAATTTTAATTACAGTAGAAAATATGTCGCAATAAATATGTAACCATGGCCCGAGTAGTCTAGCGCCCAGGGCTTCCCGAGTGATAAACAGCGATATCGCAGTTTCAGAGAAGACAATGGTCACGGGTGACTGATCCGCGCCTCCAGTTTATTGCTGTACTTCGATTATGAATTAAAACCAAATTTAAAAGAAAAAAAATGATGTCATCATTATCAGTGGCGATGCATCCCATGTAGGGCCATGGTCTGCTCCACCACATCCTTCCATTCGGATCGATCCATGGCTTTCCGCCTCCACGCGCGGACCCCACAGCTGGTGTAAGTCCTTCTCGACATAGTCGGTCCATCTCAGTCATGGACGACCGGCGAGCCGTCTGCCCCTTGGCTTCTGCTTGTTTATTACTTTTGCTGCCTTACAACTTGGCATCCTCTCCACGTTTCCTGTCCAGCGCAGTGTGTCTTTTTTTATTGTTGCAACTAGGGGTGGGCCTTTGTACAATTGATATATCTCTTGGTTTGTACGGATTCTCCAACCATCCTTGTCTTTCACCGGACGATATTATATTTTCCTGAGGACTTTCCTTTGTGCTTATATGTGACTCAATGCAAGCTAGCTTTTATACGATTTTCAAAGATGTTCATGTCAAATTTAACTATTTCCAATTACTCTTTACGTCATAAACCAGTTTTATCCCAAGTATTGTAACCCTTGCGCCACATGTCCCCCCCCCCACCTTTTTTTTTACCTTGTGCCCCCCACCCTCTTTCCAAACACACACCCCAACCCACCTCGCCGTGTTTTATCAGGCCAATTAATCATCGATAGCAGCCCCCGTGGTAATTATGGGAAACTAAATCTCAGTAAATAAAACACTTGGTCCGATAGTGGCGGGCCGTGTCAATAGGTAATGAGATTTTGGGCAATGATACTTCCTTCATTCACTATCTCTTTCTCTGTATCAAGCTGACTTATCTATGTCTCTGTGTGCCTTTGTTTCCACCCATCTACTTCAATTCCATCAGGGGTGGACTGGGGAGTTCAAGCGGCCCGGGAAAAAATCAAGGCGGCCCGGGAAAAAAACAAAAAGCGGCCCTATCTTCATGACTTTTATTTGTATTATATCACCGGTCCTAGCGGCCAATCGAGAATCTTCCCGGTGTCCCGGCGGCCCAGTCCACGCCTGAATTCCATTCTCAGACTTTCTCAGCCCTCTTATTATTATTATGATTATTATTATTGTTATTAATTATTATTATTATTATTATTATTATTATTAATTAGTATAATTATTATTTATTATCTATTATTAATTATTATAATTATTTATTATTATTACTATTATTATGATTATTATTGTTATGATTATTATATTATTATTATCCTTTTTATTATTATTATTAATATTATATTTATTATTATTTATATTATTATGATTATTATTGTTATTATTACAGTGGTCTTATATAGGGCGGTACCACAGCCTAGGGTTTGGCTCAGCGTGCTGTACATAAAAATAGTCCCAAACATAATCATGACATTAAAAAAAAACACCTACATTTATATAATTAAAATAAAGCTGTGTAAAAACTAAACAAAAACAATTGTGTATTTTCACCCCACCCACCCCAGAACTTTTACATGTCAAGCCATGGACGTCACCCAGCAGCATCGCGTATCAGTCAAATGGGATAATCAGTCAGGATAGTAGAGTTTAAGGAGAAGTTTTTGAGTGCAGTTTTGAAGGCCTGGATGGCCGGTATATTGAGGATGTGTAATGGGAGAGAATTCCATTGTTTTGGGGCGCAGAAAGTGAAAGATCGTTCACCATATGTTTTAGTTCGTGTCTTGGGAACAGAAAGAATATGCATGTCTGCGGAGGAGCGAAGCTTTTCAAGGGGTGAACAGACAGAAAGAAGTTCGGTTAGATAGGAAGGGCAGGAACCAGAAAAAAAGTTATATGACAGAACAGTACGTGCTTGTACAGGGAACTAATGGAGTAATGGAGTGACGTGGTCATGTTTTTTTGTTTGTTTTTTTTTTGTTTTTTTTTTGTTGTTGTTTTTTTTTTTTTTGGGGGGGGGGGGGGTACCTTTAGAACTAGCCTTTGGTGAACCTGACAGAAGAGAGTTTCAATAGTCAAGACGAGAGAGAGAACAAGAGCATAGACTAGGTTCTTTCATTCCTTTATATATGTTTATGCACCATTTTTATGACCCCTATGACCTCTTTTCTATATCTTATATAACCACCACCAATAAGAATTGTGGACTTCGGCTGTTATATGACCTTGTGATCCCTTAACAACTAGAACCGGGAGGTGGGGTCGGAGCTTTTCCTGGGCCTATATCGGACACAATCATAAATCATTTTGCAAACTTCCTTAAAAGTTTGTTTTTTTTAAAAGAAGAATACAACTCTCTCTCTCTCTCACACACACACACCCTACATACACATACACACGCAACCACCTTCTATTTCTGTTTTCAACAGAATGTATTATCAGTCAAAGGCAGAGGCATAATATATGTATGCACTGCCAAAAAAATATATATTTTTTTAAAAAACTGCCACGCGCCTTTCAAAGACTCTCTGCAGGTAAAATCCCTCGCCCGTTCCTCGTCCTTCAACTCACACTGTCCTTCCCTCTCGGCGAGCTAATCTTACCCACAGGACACAAGAAATCCACTACGGCTGACAGAAAAGAAAGAAAACAGAAACAGGGGAAGAGAAAGAGAATGGTGTCTGTGACATCACAGAGCCCCCACCCCCACCCCCACTTATTGAGGAATAAAAAAAATATTTTAAATATAGTTGGCCGCGGGCAGTTGAGATCGGGAGACGTGCTTGTAGAGGGGGGGGGGGGGGGAGAGGGAG
>CAXITT010000066.1:1322726-1336860 GCA_964033795.1 Lymnaea stagnalis
AAGAGCAATACAAATTTCTTAAGATTCCGAAATTTAAATATTGCATACGTTCTGGGAGAGAAAAAAAGGGGGTGGGGGAGGGCGAGCTAAATAGCTATTAATAGCTTCGATGTGTGTTATTTTGAAAATGCATTATAACACAAGCGCATTCTATTCACAAAACATGTTTGTTTAAAGTTAATTTAAAAACTCACTTGCTGGAAAGCAATAACATAAAGAGTGGCGTTCTCAATTTGTTTTTTTCCTTCTTCATTTTGGTAACGCCTTTGTTGTTGGTGTGTTTGTTTTTTTTTTGGTTTTTTTTGGCATAAGTAAGTGAATGTGTGAGTGTGTGCATGTGTGTGTGTTTGAGTGTGCATGTGTGTGTGCATGACTATGTGCATGTGTATGTGAGATTTTTAAAAAGGACCAGACTAGTTATAAATTGCTTTTTAATAATAAAAATTATTTTTTTTTTGTTTAAAGCTTTAATATTGATGATTTCTTGTTCATTAAACAGCGACCTTCTGCTGTACCATGTTCTAACTCTTTTCACCAACACCAGGGCGAGGAGTGTTAATACCCAGATTTTCCAATGGCTCGTGCACACCGTTTTTTTTTTTTTTTTCTTTTTTTTTTTTTTGTTTAAATGTCACAAAAGCCGTTGATATTTAAGAATTCCCCCCCCCCCCCACACCACAAATCTGTCATAGAATAGAATGGGGAGAAGAAACAACACAATGGCAGGCTGAAAACTTCAATGATCTCTATCAGGCCATGAATTATCAATACTAATCGGTTAATGACAAAAGGGACGGCATTATTCCCCCTGGCCGCCCCCGTTATTATACCGTCACGTAATGGCCCCAAGAAATAATGTCGACACCTGGTTATAATGTAAGCCAATTTCATACAGATTTCCTGGATTGTTACTTATTTTATTATTTTTATATATATAATTGTTTTGTTTTTTTTTTGGTTTTGTTTGTTGCTGGGTTTTTTGCAGTTATTTTTTTTTTTTTTATTTTGTTGTTACTTGTTTTCTTTTGTGTGTGTTTAACTATCAACAACACCATTGAAGAATACAAATATGTTTATAATGTAAGCCAATTTCATACAGATTTCTTGGATTGTTACTTATTTTATTATTTTTATATATATAATTGTTTTGTTTTTTTTTTGGTTTTGTTTGTTGCTGGGTTTTTTGCAGTTATTTTTTTTTTGTTATTTTGTTGTTACTTGTTTTCTTTTGTGTGTGTTAAACTATCAACAACACCATTGAAGAATACAAATATCTGAGATCATGTAAACGTCTGTGTCGTTTCAGAATCCCGCCATAGGTCTGCCATGAGCCGGCATATACAGCTATTGAATGACATAGAGTCGAAAAAAAATCTCTGCGCACGCGGGCTTATAGCCAGCCGAATTTCTGCACACCACCAAATAGGATTATCGTTGATCCTTATTTCAGATTTTGGGTTGTTGATATAAATCAATAGTTTTAACATTACACTTCTGAAAAGATCAAAATCAGATAACTTAACGTCCTCAATGGCCAGCCAATCTGTTATGTGTATAGTTTCGGTATATGCCACTGATGATATTCAAAATTATTGTGCCCCCCCCCCACCCCACCCCCCTAAAAAAAACCTCATGAAATATTGATAACCAGCCCACAACTTGTGAAATGGATGACCGTCTGCGATTCGCCAACCTTTTGTCAGCGACATCGGGATTTAACCCAAAAACACACACACACAAAAAGTAACAAAATATCGTGACGCGAGGAATTCCCGATAGACGATAGTCCCAAGTTGTCGGACCAGGGCGCTCGTCAAATACGGCACCCGCCGCCCGCCCCATGTTGAGCTTGGCGCCTTCTGGGAAATGGGCACCGCGAGACCGGGTAAGGGAGAAATTCAGTGCTGACGTGGTGTGAGTATTTGCTCTGCGGTCCGTGGCGGGACCTCTTACAGGAGACGGCCAGTGGGGCTGTGGCGTAACATATCAGCTAATGAATGATGGGGGGAGATTCTCGGCGTGTGGCAATCTTGGCTCGTCAGGAGATAATAAAATATTGATATCAGAGTTCATTAGCCGAGCTCGCGACGAGGATGAGGGGGTTCCCCTCCCCCACCCCCACCCCCCCTAGTGTTGACATATCACATTCGGTTATATTATCTCTAGGAAAATGGGGTGTGGGGGAGGGGATGGGAGATTTGGCAATAACATCGTCAAATAATATGGTCGAATATGACATTTTCATTGGCCGAAAAGGAAAGGGAACACATGCAGATTGCATTGACGGTCGAGATAACCCAAGTCCCGGAACCGGTTTAGCACAGGGTTTATTGTCGCATAAGTGTATCCCATCAGGGGATTGTAGCACCCTCAACTGCATTAACCAACATCACTCAGGTGGTAACCGCTGTAGATGACCACCACCGGCGTGACACCATTACCCCCTGATGTCATTCCCGTGATATATCTAAGTCAATATTATATTCCCCGACCGTGGTGTCGCGTCTTCGGCTGCCGGCTCGGGGGGTTCCGTCTGTGGTTGCTGAGCGTGATGTCACACTGACCCCCGCGGGTCAACATCTCAGAGTTGCCCGAGGATAATCCGCCAAAAGCAATACACCAGCGTTTATTTAAGCCACCCCAAAGTGCCTCCTACAAAATTATATTTTTTTCTTGTGGGAGCTGTTGGAAAACAAAATTATGTCTGCAGAGTCGACATGTTCGAATTCTCATGAACACGCTATAAACCTTACAGAGAGGAGAAGTAACTTGGTGAAACTTGAGGGAAACTTTCGTGAAACTAGCAGCGGGCGGGAAAAATTCTTTGACTCACGGGTCACTGCCGTAGTTTAATATGTCTTCCATTGCCTGTCCTGATAATCTAATAGGCAAATTCTTTGACTTCACGGGTCACTGCCGTAGTTAAATATGTCTACCATTGCCTGTCCTGATAATCTAATAGGCAAATTCTTTGATTTCACGGGTCACTGCCGTAGTTTAATATGTCTTCCATTGCCTGTCCTGATAATCTCATAGGCAAATTCTTTGACTTCACGGGTCACTGCCGTAGTTAAATATGTCTTCCATTGCCTGTCCTGATAATCTCATAGGCAAATTCTTTGACTTCACGGGTCACTGCCGTAGTTAAATATGTCTTCCATTGCCTGTCCTGATAATCTCATAGGCAAATTCTTTGACTTCACGGGTCACTGCCGTAGTTAAATATGTCTTCCATTGTCTGTCCTGATAATCTCATAGGCAAATTCTTTGACTTCACGGGTCACTGCCGTAGTTAAATATGTCTACCATTTCCTTTAAACATAACGTAACAACAAGCTAAGAAATGTTTATCCCTCTGTCTTTAACTGTTGTTTGTTTCGTTTTTGCTGTCGAGGGACTTTTGGCCGAATCGTTCACTTTCTGTTATTGTAACCACATCAGGTTTTCCTCTACCCTTTGTATATTTTTTTTTTATCCGCGGGCGCAAAGCATGCCTGACTATTGAAAGAGAGCAAATGGGATCTAAAGTAATATGCTAAAATCGAATAGAACATTCGTGTCCTATCCCACGGAAAAGATACACAAACAAGTCACACTTCTCAATAGAGAAGTCGACACATGCTGCGGCACAGATTAACAATCCTGGAGAAATGTGATTAGAGAAAACATACTAATCCCATGCCTAAGGCATTTTGCTTGACCCTGGTCAGATGAATCAGAGTAGCAACCCACCCTTTGCAGAACTGAAATATTCCAGGTTAACACGGTAACAGATGTGTTGTACCAGAAAATAATGAAATATAAAAGTAGAGTGTTAAGCACAGTTATATGGCTGAACGAATTCAATATGTTTTAAGATTTGGATTGTTGCAAGAACAATACGCAACGAAGGACTGAACATCGGTCTACAAACAAGAACGATACCAAAGCTAGCGCTATCAACAATAATCAATTTATTTGTGTACACAATCGTTTATATGCAGTACAAAAATCACATAAAACTCTATTAAATTACAGCACGTTGGTACATAAATTAAGAGGTAAAAATTTTTGAATCCACACATACTAAGGTAGTAAAAAAATTGTTAGTATTGCGAGCTCTTGTATCTCTGGTGCGTTTCGTACGTCTAGTAAGTCCACCGGTCACAGTCGACCCTCTTATTTATAGTCAGTGAATCAGAATTTTCTGGAAGAGAAATTTTAGAAATTCAATCGTCAGCGCGAGTGGGTTCTACCCTTTTGCAGAACCTTCTGGAAATCGTGTAAGCAAACTTTCCCAATCAAGGGAGACGGGGAGGGATTTGCAGGATGTTGCCCCAGGTTAATTGGCGACGTCATGGAAATAACAACAGGGGAGACGACTCTAATAGAACACTCAGCGCTCAAACAAAACATGGGGTCATCAAAGTCCACAATCAGGGGGTCGGGCCATAACAAGGGTCTATAATTTATCGTGTTAGTTGTGGCCAGAATTCTATGAGTTTTAATAAGTAGAATCCAAGTCATAAAATGAATTAGGGAAATAATGGAAAAGACAATATTGTATACGTCCCTGGACGCTTTATTAGTGCAGACCTGTTTACTCTTAGGATTTTGGCGTACAGTGAACGATTTTGAGGTGTATACATTATATATACTGTATGTTTATTTTGTACTATTAAGATGATGCATTGAACGATTTTGGTATGATATTGTACGATTTTAAGAATTTGAGGGTGTGTGGGGAGGGGGGTGTGATATGGGGGTGTATTAAAGATTCAAGTTCTTTACGAGAAAACGGTGAAACATTTTTTCCGACGTCACAGTGAGGGTGGAAAAAAAAACAACGTTAATTACGTAATGCCCTAACGGGTCGGCCATCTTGCGTGTCACGTGATAGCTTATCGTCCACTGTGAGTGTGTGTGTGTGTCTTCAAGTAAACCGAATGGGGATTAAATTGAAACGTACGGAGGCAGGACAGACAGTCGGGGGAAAACTTGAGCACTCTTGATTGGAGGCAGTCCGGTGGTTAAAGGAAGGAACATGGTCAGAGGTTTTAGGGTTATCAGACACAGATACGCAGATAATCATTTCGTCACAATGGCCGCGTCCTGACAGATGTCACCGGGTCACATACGTCACATACGAGTGTATACGCTTTCAATGACAAATGTCACCCGGTCAAACAAACAAAAATTATACTTGAAATTGTCAAACGTCAAAAAGTTACATACGTTACAAACATGTATAGTTTATTTATACAAAAAACACGACAGCTTGCCATACACACGATCCTATCTTAAGTCTGACAAGAGTTCCCTTTAATTATCCACGTAGGAACACAAAGAGCATGATTTAATATTTCCATCTTTGATGTATGGCATTCCTTTGTCAGAGCAGCACCGGGAGTAGAAATAACTTCGGTGTGCTATTAAAATAAACAAAAAACTAATAACATAGAAAAATGATCATAGCAGGCGTGGGCAACTTGTGGGCCACGGGCAACTTGTGGGCCACGGGCAACTTGTGGGCCACGGGCAACTTGTGGGCCACGGGCCGCATGCGGCCAACTGAAAACTTTAGTGCGGCTCGCAAGACATTTCGGGAACTGGATTAATGTTTTTTTCGTGAAACTTTAAAATTGGGAACGGCTATCTGTAGAAGTCTTTGAAAATTCATAATCCCAGCGTTAGCGCATAAAACCGTCATATTAATTATAACAGCAGCTAATTTTAAAATAATTATTCCGCGGCTTATTTCCGAACTGAAATCGAACTGAGTTTTTCATGCCCATCTTCAATGACGTATATTAGAGCTCAAGATTCCTAGATAAGTATCATGAATACCTAGAAAATTATCACGAGGCCCGCAAATAATAAAAATAAAAATAAAATAATGATAATAATTCTATACTATGCACACAAAAATGTTGTCAACTCTGGCTTCAAGACTGACCCATCACGTCCCGCACTGAACAAAAATTTCGCTATGAACTTTTTTGGTGTGGAATGACGGACATCAGAGAATAAAGGGAAAAGTCATGATATATATATATATATATAATAACAACGTTACGTTAAGAGCCATCACCTCTACCTACCCAAGACAGAAGTGCAGCGCCTCTGAACAAGGGCAGGGCGGGGGTCGCCACTGCATCTCCCTCAAGACAGCCTGCTCGTCATCGCACTTGACGCACTCGTGGCTCACCATTGCGCTGGAGTTAATCTCAAATCATGACGCTAATCCGGGATGACGGATAATCCACACACATAGATCCTCTGAATTCCATCGTGGTCCTTGCATCCCTTTCCAGAATGAAGCCTCGCTGTCAATTACGCATCGACCTTCACATCTATATCGACTGAGCAGGGCTAGGTAAAACTCAATTTTCTTTTGGAACCAGGACAAAGGAGCTATTTATTTTCAGGCAATAAGGTTTGCCGAAACCATGTTGCACGAATCAAAGAAACAAAAAATGTAGATGTTATCCCATCATTGAAATAACACAACACTGTTGTCCTGTTCAGTGCAAATTGCTTCTTGAATACACTTCTCAACTACAGGTATGAACATACGTTCAATTGTGAGGGTATCTCCATATGTCAAGGCTTCATGCGTTTATCCATGTATCCAAATTGCATGTGTTTATCCATGCATCAAGGGTGGATGTGTTTATCCAATTGTCTAAGGTCCACGTGAATATCCGCTATGTAGAGGTTTCGTATCCAACTATGGAAATCACACGTGTGTAAATATGAATAAAACGAACATTGAAGCATGAATCCCGACACACGGCGTTACGAGATTCGGACACCATTATTTATGAGGACACTGAGGACACCGTCCTGATTGGCTCGCACCCCTGAGTCTTACAACGACATTTTTTCTGATCAACACAATTTGCCTGAGGGCGCCGGGGATATCTTTACAAGCACGAAAATGTTCCCAAACTAAAACCCTTTTCTTTTAAAATAAAACTATAAAACCACACTCTCAAGCAACACACGGACCCCCCCCCCCCCCCCCCCCCCTTTCCTCATTCCCAAAGTAAAGAGGGTCCCAAAATGTGCAACGCGGCGCCCTGTCGAGCCGCGGCTTCCTCACAGGGCGCCGCCGAGAGAAAATAAAATTCAATGAAATGTAGCTACTTCGCAGTGCACGTTTAGAATTCGACATAGTGCGCCGTAGGGAAACTCTGGATGCAGCAAGGCCACAATAAATCCAAAAAGTTGGGGAGCCTTTGAAGTAAAGGCTTAATTTATAACAGTACATACAGTGGTGTGTCTATGACTAGTGCCACCCGGGGCGGGCCAATATTTCTTGCAGCCCCCCTTCCATGAAAAAGAGAATGGAGCTCCCTCTCAATATAGAAACAATGGTGTACCCCGGGGTGGTTCTTGCCTTCCAAACACTCTTCCTACACCACTGAACAAGTACGGAACAAATTTACAATCAATTCAAGTCAAACAGATAGAAATCGTCTTAGATGGGAAAGAAACAAGAAGAAAAATATATATTTATAAATAATGATAAAAAAAAAGACTATAAAAAATCAAAGTTTGAAATCAGCCGGCTCTGGTTTTGATTGTCCGTCATTCTGTTTTCTTCAGTCTATGTTTTCTTCAAGGATATACGTGTTTTTTCAGCCTACGTTTTCTTCAGTCTTATTTTAAAAACGTCCTACCTAGCAACTGGCAACGCTTAAATTTGATTTTATACAACGGCCATGAATTGGGTGTTTGAATCAGCTTCAACATTTTTGCGGTTTTCCTCAAAGGAGACACACCGCTGCGCCCCTCGTCCCTGACACATTAGGTCATTCTGCCATAATAAATACGAAGCTAGTGTTTTAAGATTGACCATTTGCTGAATTAAGACTTACGTGCATCAAGCTTTTTAATATGCATGCATTTTACATAGATGTGGGTTCAGATTACCACTTGCAGTGGGGTAGGAGGGGGGGGGGAAGAGGGCGGACTACCCCGGGCCTTCACCCCCGGGCGACACTTTCTCAAATGTATATTGAGAGGCGGTGTTTTCCGGCTAATGGAGGCAGCAATAATCCTTTCCAGCCCCTCGACAGCACTAACCCTCCTTCCTATGCCACTGCATACACGTGCAACACAACAGCCCGTGTGTCGAAACATTCCTCGGGGTAGCAAGTGCTATACGTGAGTTGTGTTTAGGCGCTGATGTCGCGGTGCCTAAAGTGTGTTCCTTCCTTTTTCGCGTCATCCTCGGCAGCTGCTGTCACCGGACTTAACAAAGTTCGGGACAGTTGGTATTCGATGTTGACCGTTGGTCTGCTACAACCTTAAGAAATTTCCCGATCTAGCGGCAAAAAGACGCCATATGGAGTTGTTTTACCAGTGGCAACATCGGGACGAGATCAATAAATTATTGCGGCTGGCGATGAAAAGTTGTACATTAACGGGGCCGCTAAACTAAAACGAGGATGCCCATTGGGGATTCCCGATGACCTTTGGCCTCAAACTATTCTATTCTCAGAAACGTCGCCAAATTCGCGCATTGAAATTGAACGATTAACACAATCAATATTTCACAGATTTAAAAAATTTTAAAAAAATTAATGGCAATCGCCGACATGGCGCCCAGATGGTACACTAGCTTTTCCCAGGGTAATTTTTATAAGCGAAGTCAGCCTCCTTCAATTGGACAGTGATGTTTTATAGGCGTGTAAGATACAATAGATAGAGAGCGTCGGCTTGAAAGGACATCAATGACCTATTGCTAATTACTAATTAATGCCAGTGAGAACAATCAACAACAACAACAAAAATAACAACTATACAACAGGTTATCTCAACACATCAAACATAAACCATTCATCATTTACTAAATGTTACAATACCCGAGCGAAAAAGAGATCGCTACATGTCTAGATGGCAACATCTACATGAAGCGTCAAGAAGCATTCAGAAAACGTTTGTTTAAAAAATAATGTTAAATAAAAGGTACTGTCTAAAATGATAAAACACATACAAGTTTCTTATATTTAACTGGTACAAGAAGTGGTTCATCGCGTATATTGTAGCACTACGAGGCAGCTATAAATAAATGGGTCATAAAGTATGTTTCACTACGAGGCAGCTATTAAGAAATGGTTCATAACGTATGTGGCACTACGAGTCAGACTGGCTACCCGTGACATAGAATAGAAGAACGCCGTAGAGAGAAAAAGGGGGGGGGGGAATGAACAGTTCCGGGGACAATCGCCCCTACGGTAAATGGCCTGATATAATCCAAGCCGTCCTCTCCCCACGGGAACACTTTAGTGGTCATCCCTGCTCTATCAGCTAATCCTGCGTATTGGTCACCAGGAAGAATGGATATTTCTACATACGCAAAGGCCGGAAAAGGAAGGGGGGGGGTGGTGTTACTGGATTTACGACCAGAAGCAGGACAATAATTTGTGATTCCATCTCCCGAAGAAGACGTCTGAAGGTGTCGGTGCTAATGACCACCAGAACGTTTATGGCCAATGTTCGTGTTGCGCTCAAGGTTAGCTTGATGCAGTTGTCCATAGAGGGTCTGCTTTCTTGTGAGACCAAAACATCAAGATACCAACACCCAATGGGCACTGCAACATTTGCCGCATCACATGAACTGAGGAACCATTACACATGAGACGTGAAACGCTTTCTCTGACCAAGGCGGTTGATGGCATTAAAATCGGTTGATGGCATTAAAATCGGTTGATGGCACTAAAACAGTTGATGGCACTAAAACAGTTGATGGCATTAAAATCGGTTGATGGCATTAAAATCGATTGATGGCATTAAAATCGGTTGATGGCATTAAAAACGGTTGATGGCATTAAAAACGGTTGATGGCATTAAAAACGGTTGGTGGCATTAAAAACGGTTGATGGCATTAAAAACGGTTGATGGCATTAAAAACGGTTGATGGCATTAAAAACGGTTGATGGCATTAAAAACGGGTGATGGCATTAAAAACGGTTGATGGCATTAAAAACGGTTGATGGCATTAAAATCGGTTGATGGCATTAAAAACGGTTGATGGCATTAAAATCGGTTGATGGCATTAAAAACGGTTGATGGCATTAAAAACGGTTGATGGCATTAAAAACGGTTGATGGCATTAAAAACGGTTGATGGCATTAAAAACGGTTGATGGCATTAAAAACGGTTGATGGCATTAAAAACGGTTGATGGCATTAAAAACGCCACGAAGTTCCGAACATAAAATCCGCGCATTTACATACAATTGGGTTGGTTGGTTGTTGTTGCGTTTTTTTTTTTTTAAGTTTCAGAGTCAAGCCACAAGAGAGGTTCTGTTAGTGTGTTTCAAAGTTCATTAGCTAAGGGTCTCCTTTGATATAAGGAACCTTCATTTCGGTGTGGCCCTTCTCCCTGTTCAGAACGCCGATTTTATTTTATAGCAGAAAAGACACGCACACTCAAACGCACGCACGCACACACACATGGACACGTGTACTGACAGAAATATGCGCGCACGTCCACACAGCCTCACACACTAAGACACCACAACCCAACACACAGAAACGTGCTTTTCCGAGCTACAGATATTATACCCTCAAAGCCTATCGACCCCACAGCAATTAGTACTGCTTACGTCCCAGACATCTTTGTACCATTTACATCTATTTTGTTTTTCTAGACAGCCTACTCCCATTGACAGGCATTGTTCGTCCTTCGCATACGAAGATGACAAAAGCTTCGATTTGAGTAGTTGCCTTGACTTGACGTGAGCTGTATTTTGTTGAAAGTGAGGGGGAGGGGGGGGGGAAGGACTCAATAATTCAGCCTGACTCTCGTGCTGTTCCAGTGGCAAGACTTAGTCAAGTCGACTGGAAATAGACAAGGATGCAATGGATACCAAGCAGCGGATGACCAGCAGTGTCTCTTGCGCCTAGCTGTGCTCTTATGCTTTAAACGTCGCAGGGGTTGTCGGGATGTTCATTGTGTCAGTGTCGTACCGCCTACGGGACTCCATTTCCAGGTTTTAAGATCAGAGTTTGCTTTCTCTTAAATGAGTATCACAGTAGTGGAATCCTTCCAAATAAACACTCCATCAGTTTATAAACTTCTATAAAGCTAAACGGAAATTAAGTAGAGTCTTTGAGTGAAGATTACAGAAAACAGCCCAGTCAACAGGTGGCGCAGTTAACGGACAGCACGGTAACACCCCAAGTTAAAAAACACATTGGTGTCTCATTAATCTAATTTAAAAAACACAGTACAAATTGTTCACATCACCAAAACCTGACCACATCACCACAACTTGTTCACATCACAAAAACTTGACCACATCACCAAAACTTGACCACATCACAACTTGTTCACATCATCAAAACTTGACCACATCACCACAACTTGTTCACATCACCACAACTTGCTCACATCACAGCTTGTTCACCATTGCGTTGTTGTAGTTTTTTTACGCCTGAACAAAAGACCTGGGTAGATCCAATCAAACATCTGTTGCCATCGACAAACACGCTTACACGCTCGTCCATGTGTGGGTGTCGTTTAAAATACGGCATTCCTTCCCCATGCAGGGCTTTGCTGCTGTTCATGGCCTGGGGAACGAGGGAAGTATCTCTACACAACTAGCAATCGGTGGGCCCGTGTGATCACTCCGCGGGATTGAACCCATTCAGATAAAACGCAATTAATGATGTACTAAATAAACGCACTGAACAGGCGTCGTACACACACACATAAAAACATCGAAAAGGTTTCTCATTGTTACATATTCGAAACACAAAGTGCCTTCCACTAGCATATAAAACATAGGAAAGGTTTGCTTCCACTAGCATATAAAACATGGAAAGGTTTGCTTCCACTAGCATATAAAACATAGGAAAGGTTTGCTTCCACTAGCATATAAAACATAGGAAAGGTTTGCTTCCACTAGCATATAAAACATAGGAAAGGTTTGCTTCCACTAGCATATAAAACTTAGGAAAGGTTTGCTTCCACTAGCATATAAAACATAGGAAAGGTTTGCTTCCACTAGCATATAAAACATAGGAAAGGTTTGCTTCCACTAGCATATAAAACTTAGGAAAGGCTTGCTTCCACTAGCATATAAAACATAGGAAAGGTTTGCTTCCACTAGCATATAAAACATAGGAAAGGTTTGCTTCCACTAGCATATAAAACATAGGAAAGGTTTGCTTCCACTAGCATATAAAACATAGGAAAGGCTTGCTTCCACTAGCATATAAAACATAGGAAAGGCTTGCTTCCACTAGCATATAAAACAGAAAGGTTTGCTTCCACTAGCATATAAAACATAGGAAAGGTTTGCTTCCACTAGCATATAAAACATAGGAAAGGTTTGCTTCCACTAGCATATAAAACATAGGAAAGGTTTGACTCCACTAGCATATAAAACATAGGAAAGGTTTGCTTCCACTAGCATATAAAACATAGGAAAGGCTTGCTTCCACTAGCATATAAAACATAGGAAGGTTTGCTTCCACTAGCATATAAAACATAGGAAAGGTTTGCTTCCACTAGCATATAAAACATAGGAAGGTTTGCTTCCACTAGCATATAAAACATAGGAAGGTTTGCTTCCACTAGCATATAAAACATAGGAAAGGTTTGCTTCCACTAGCATATAAAACATAGGAAAGGCTTGATATAATCACAGATAAAGGCAGAGGCAGTTTATTTATTTATTTATTTATTTTTTTTTAAATTTTAAATGTTTGAAAGGTCCAACTAAAGGTTTTTTTCTAGTTAGTCTCGACCAAAGGACAGCCACATTTTGGCCACAAACTAAATGCAAATAGAAATAGCCGCTAGTATTATATGGAAAAGCATTGCACTCAATTTAATTATACAGAGAAAGGAAATAGTATAGTTATTATTTATGCATTGTTTTAATGTTTAGTGAAGTGTATAGGAATTTGTTACACAGGATGTGACGTATAAATGCGTGCACAAGCGTGTGTATGTTTGTGCGTGCGTTTGTATGTGGGAATGATGTGGACGGGCTATAAATCAACTGTTGACCATCCAAAGTCAAGAAAGCGTGGGAAATAAAAATAATCAATTGAGTAGACACGCGACGACTTAAGGTAATACAGCGTGTGTAAGAATGAACAGAGAAAGAGACCGGGGGGGGGGGGTGTTTATTGAAAGGGGAGCTCAAGTTGACCATCCAAAGTCAAGAAAGCGTGGGAAATAAAAATAATCAATTGAGTAGACACGCGACGACTTAAGGTAATACAGCGTGTGTAAGAATGAACAGAGAAAGAGACCGGGGGGGGGGGCGTTCATTGAAACGGGAGCTCACTGTGAGGGACTATCAATACGACGTCACCAGATGGGTAATGTTTTCATGCAGTGTATTTCGAGTTGTAGTGTTGAGCCTGGGGAAGGTGGCTTTTTAGGGTGCCTTTTTTTCTTTTTTCTTTTCCGTAAATTTCCACACAGGTTATCGGTTTGAGGAATCGGGCTTTGAACCGTTTATCGATTGTGTACTTCTTTACATAAACATTCCCAACTGTTCCACATAAAAAAAGGGTCCGATTGACATATTTTAGAACATGAAAAGCAGCAATTGAGATATGTACTTAGATCAGCCGCAGCAACTCTCATTACGATACCAGCTAGTACCGGCACTAATACAAACCTATTGGATATCCAGCTGCCCAACTGTGACAATGCCATCTGCCCTTGTGGAAACTTGATGAATGATATCTATAGCAAAATACCCACCTGCTACAACGTATTTCATTCCAAGCGGGAGTAATTTATTTTTCGAAACGTTCGGTACGTTTAGAAACGCGAAGCTAGTATCTTGTCTAATGTATTGTACTAAAATGTTACATTAAGAAATGGCGTCAGCGGGGCGAGTCTAGACTCTTATGCCCCCCCCACACAAATTACCCCTCCCCGGTCCGACGTATCGGGCCGCGGAGCGGCACGTTGGAGATGCCCACTCGTCAGGATTTTACTATGTATTTGACTAAACATGTGTATAACCATACTTGTTTCCATGGTCTTTATTTGTAAAACGGATGTTAGAAATGGTAGGGGGGAAATATCTACTATCGTTTTGTTGTTGTTTTTTTTTTTTTGTTTTTTTTTTAGTTAAACTTTTGTTTTTCGGTTTTGAAACCAAAACAAAAAA
>CAXITT010000066.1:1366288-1377611 GCA_964033795.1 Lymnaea stagnalis
CCCCCCCCCCACGAAAAACAAAGTCTTAAAGTTGGCCGAAAAGGCCGTCCTTCAACACAAAGATTTAAAAAAATGTCCCGCCCCCAAACCTCCAATCCTGCACCACTGGTTTTATGAGTAACTTGTCTCAACACGTCACCCTTCCTTAAATCATTCTTTGACAAATAATTGCTTTGAAACAAACCACATGTATCGGTTGCTGGATTTAGACATGATATTCTGATGGCAGGCCAACATGGAACAATGAACCGACTCCGTTGTTATCCCGCGGCCTGTCAGTGGCGGATGACCTACCAGACCAACTGCATCGCCCTCTGTGGCCACCAGCGCAGGCGCTCCGTCAAACACGGGCCCTGTTATACTGTGGCATGGCGGGACATTCAGGTGCACCACGATAAGACGGTCGCGGGGGAACCTTCAAGCGAAATATGCCCGCTGAAGTCAGTTAAACATGAACTCCACAACATGGAAAGTTTTCAAATTGCACATGCATATGTTAAAAAAAATATTAAAAAAAGAAGGCAGCTCCTCACGATTACGTCTTGTTTTCTAAAGCAATGGAACACTGAGTGGTTGTCATCCTTTTCAACTCATTAACAACTCTTCTCAATTTGAATGGCACAGCACCCCGGGCGAAGCTTTTTTTTTTTTTTTAATACGGAGGGGCGGACACTTTCAGCCCACTGCAAACCTTGGGTTTTTGGTGGGTTTTTTTTATGGAAGTGGGGCGGCAAAAATATTTCGCGCCATTCAACTCGTAGGTTTTTGTTGTTTTTTTTCCGTGGGACTGAATCGTGGGCACACTCACGACGGTGCTTACCCTATCATTTCTTGACCCGCACATGTGGTGCACCACATCATTCGTTACATCGGCCCCCATTCCAACACAGCAAGCGGGTTTCTGGGCGTTTCAATGCACCGGGAAACCCCGCTATCACCGCTGCCAGTTGTTGGAGTTTAGTTGACCTTAACGTGTGACGCGCCTCTGTTCAGTACCAGTGGGTCACAAGTGCTGACATTGCCAGGAGGATGGCTCTTTGATTTTATTTATTGGAATGATCTCAAATGCTCGATTAAAGGTAAACATTTTTTTTTTAATCATGCTTCTTTGAGTCTCAAACTGGACTCTGGTGACCACATTAAACATGGGTTGTTGTTTGTTGTTGTTTTTTTTTTCCTTTCTCCACATTCTGTTACTTGTCACTGTCGGTAATGGTCGAATTGAATATATTTACAGCAATACAGGATCAGTCAATTGAACTCAAAACTCACTACATTGTGTCAAATTAAGATTGTATTTTTCTTTTATAGTGATGGGTAATTGTAATGGTTTTTGTAAAGCTATATCGAAGATGATTTTTTTTATTTTTATTTTTAAATCTAGATATTGCTTTCGCGCAATTAGATGTTTGTTTTATTGGTCGTGGCCTTTAGGTAACAATATTTATTTTTCAGAAACATGCCAATCGTTTTCATCTTTCAACCTTCAATTCAAGCACATTATTATTTGCGCATTTAAAAAAAAAGGACAGTCTTGTTAGAAAACAGTGGGGTGGCCCGGGGGGGATGTGGGGGTGTCGCATAAATGGTGAAAGCGTGCAGGATGGGTTGTGAGTTTTACCCGAATCCTATGGAATTAATTATTATAATGTATTGTATTAGGCGTAAATAATTAAGAACAATTCAATATATTCTGTAATATATTACAGCATACTTGTGTATTTATGGTCCCAAAAAAATATAATGTACTCAATGAACGCAACACAGAAATAATTTAATTTTTAGTGTTGACCACGATGTTAACCTCACTGAACATCATGAAAAACCTAATGCCACAACAAGAAGAAAATGTCTATCCCCAGAAAATGTGTATTTCACCCGACAAGTGAGACAACCCCATTTACTATGGGTATTTGAAATCGAACAATTTAGATTATACTTTTTTTCCCTCCCCTCCATTTTAATGATCATTATAAGTGTTTTCCCTTTTTTTTATTCTTTTTTTTTTTTTTGAAAAAAAAAGAAGCCCGAGCCATTGAAAGCGGAGGCGCGAGCCATACTTGGCTCTCGGGCCATAGTTTGCCACACTTGATATAAACTGTTCGCTCAGTAATCAACCCACGATTCGCGCACGTTGGCATCCCATTTTCCTGTTAGCTTTTGACTAGACATGTGGTGAGTATGTCATTCGTAAGGTCCGAGGGCTGTCATTCCTAAGGACCGAGGGCTGTCACTCGTAAGGGCCGAGGGTTGTCATTTCTAAGGACCGAGGGCTGTCACTTTTAAGGGCCGAGGGTTGTCATTCCTAAGGACCGGGTGTTGCCATTCGTAAGGAGCGAAGGCTGTCGTTCGTAAGGACCGAAGGCTGTCGTTCGTAAGGACCGAAGGCTGTCATTCGTAAGGACCGGGGTCTGTCATTCGTAAGGACCGGGGTCTGTCATTCGTAAGGACCGGGGTCTGTCATTCGTAAGGACCGGGGTCTGTCATTCGTAAGGACCGAAGGCTTTCATTCGTAAGGACGACGTCTGTCACTCGTAAGGAACGAGGGATCACATTCGTAAGAAATCGAGGGTTGATGGTATTCGTATAATGATCAAGAATTTATCACTCAGCCTTCTAACGCTACAAAACAAGAAGCATTTATGATATATGTTCTTGTATTCGGGTACCATACAACACGGCTAGGAGACACCGGCAAACGGGGCCCCTCCGACCTGTCAGAAACGGACCCAGGACAGTCGAGAGTCATCGTTTGACGTTCGGGAACGTGATCCCTTTTGTGAGACTCGTGACGCTCTGATCTGCGTCATACATTGTCAATTGTGCGCCATCTAAGTCTATTGATATCTGATAGGCCGTTGTACTGACATGATAGCCACTTGCCCTTTTCACGTTGTCAGCCAGCAGACATGCTACGTAATAACTAACGGTAAAAAAAATAAATAAACAAGGTGTGTTTTTTTAAATTAGAAATGGGGGAGGGAGGAGGGAGAGAGAGGGGGAAGGAGGGAGAGAGAGAGGGAGGGGAGAGAGAGAGAGAGAGATAGAATGGAGTAGATATGTATAAATGGGATAATTTAAAGAAAAAAACAAGAATAAATTGGGAGGATATAAGAAATGAAGAGAATCTGGTTCATTCAGAAGGAAAAAATTGTGGGCAGAGAAACAATTAGGGGCGGGGGGGGGGGGGGATAGGAGTAGAAAATAAATAAACAATTTCTGTCGTTTATAAAGCTTCCAATAATAAAGTGGTCAGCCAAGTTCCACTGAAATGTACAAGACATGAACATATAATAAAAGTACATAAAAATATCAATGCCCGTGGTTGATGTATCAATACCCATCGCGTCTTTAGTCAGGTTACATTCTCTTTTATATCACAGGATATCTAATAGTATATTTTATACGCAGTGTATCGAAGCACTACTGGTACTAAGTAACTGAGCGTAAACAACTCTCCTATTAAATACAGATTCTGTCGGCCCCAGTCGGGATAGCGGAGTAACAGTTATGCAGTAAGGTTGTCTAGTATAGTCTGTCTTACTCAGGGGTTTGCCGATAACATATGGCTCATGGCAAGAACTACGATTGCGCCAATGACAAGAATTATAATTTTGCCCCATGTGAATCCTGGAAACAAATACAATAATGAATATCAACCACGTAGTAAACATACAAGAATCGTAAACTAAGATATCAACAGCGTTTTACTGTTAGCTCATTCAGTATCAGGGAAAACCGACTATATAAGACCACTAATAATAATAATAAGCAAAAAAAATTATCTTTCTTAATTTAAAAATTCTTTCTCCGGCTCGTCGATTTTGCGGCTCCCTTCAAGTGGCGCCCACGGTGCGCGCCGTGGCTTGCCACACCCTCGGTACGACTCTGCGTGCAGACACCCCAGCAATAAGACATTTGCAGTCTGTTTTCTCGAAAAGAACAAAATAAACTGCTCCCTCAGATTCCTCGCATTCTGTTTTCCGATCACATAATGTACGTCGGGTGTCACATCAGACGGCTCGCGGCTAACAGCACAGCTGTAACACGTCACGGGTTCTTAAGACAAGACGTTCGTTTGAAAACATCGCACACGTAAATCCGTTCACTGGAAGTTTAACGCTAATGGGTGCAAACAGAAGCAGAAGGTCTGCTGGGAAAAAATTGTCTTGAGCATCTATTGTCTTACACGCTTCGACCTGACAGGGCTTTTAACACAACTTCCGGGAAAATAGCAATAAAACGAAATGTGTAGATGGATACACTTTTATTGGTTGTCCTGGTTCAGATCTAAGGGAAACGTAGACCTCAGATAGCAAATAACGATAATGAGAATAGGTTTGGTCAGAGTTGCGTGTGAAACAACATATTATCCTCACCCAAAACAGAAGGGAAAAAAAAAAAGATCAATTTGACAAAATCATGGATTTAAAGGCAGCTTAGGAAAAAAGGAAGGAAAAATAACATGAAAATTCTTCAAGGAAACTTTTGGTGGCAGCCACTAGTGATTTATTCATTTTTCAAGCAGATATCCTCAGTTTGATCCGATAAGTTAGAAACACCGTGCAATTCTTCGAGCCCGCAACCCCAGAAGAACTCTTAAAGTCAAATGGTCACTAAGGGAGCATGCCAATAAACTTTGGGCGGATTCTAAAGTGTTCTTAAATCCTGGTTAACTTACCACAACCCTGTGCAGGTTAGTTTGTATTGTTCTTTGTTTTCCTTCTAACGTCTAGCTTCATCTCGACCCCTGTGACTTTACATATCACATAATGATGGAACACATTTTTTTTGTAACACTCGGACCCGTCGGGTTAGTCTCAAAATACCCGTGACCAGGTCCAGGTGTAAAAAAAGCAACTGCACTTCACTCAGCCCTAACGTCCACCTCCAAAATCGTCTCCCGTTATAAATCAACATTTCTAGACCTACAGTCTGGTTCTGAGACCTAGACCCGATGCAACACTTTAGCCGGACCACTTCAACGTTTACAGCACTGCTGAAAATTTAACGGGAGCCTTGCTTCTAAACTTCATGAAATTATCTTTTTTTTTTTCTTCAAATTTTGATAACATCAACTTAAGAAGCACTTTAGACCGTGCTTCCAAACCCTGTTCGCCACCCTTCCTTTACCAGGATTTGGAAGAAGTGGAGACCTTCACATATTTAGACAGCACCATCGACATAAGTGACGGATCCGACGCGGACTTAAGAGCTAGGATTGGAAAGGCTAGATCAGCATTTGTGCTATTAAAGAAAATATGGGAGACGAAGGAGCTGAAGCTGCAAACCACAGTCAGAATCTTTAACACAAATGTCAACACATTCTTACTATATGGAGCAGAAAATTGGAAAACAACAGCGAGCATTTGGCAGAAAGTGCAGACCTTCATGAGCACATGCCTTAGAAAGACCTTGAACATCAACTGTCCAAATACCATCACCAACAAAGATCTACTAGAAAGGACCTACCAGGTGCCCATTGATGAAGACATTATAAAGAAAAGATGGAGGTGGATAGGACATTCTCTCCGAAAACCTCAAGATAGCATACCTGACAGCGCCTAACATGGAATCCACAGGGAACAAGAAAAAGAGGAAGGCATAAGAATACATGGAGAAGCGAGCTAGAGGCAGACACGCAAAATATGGGATACACCTGGAAGCAATTGGAAAGGAAAGCACAGGACCGTGATGAGTGGAAAATTCTTGTGGGCGGCCTATGCCCCAGACAGGGTAAAAAGCATAATTGAGTAAGTCCTTCACCTAGGCGCACATATATAGGTTTAATGTCCCTCCCTCACCGTCATGTATAAACATTTCCACCCGCCCCTTTTGAAAGGTAAATACATTAGCCCCGGAGACTAAACGCACCCCCCCCCCACCTTTTTTTGTCCTAACACTGCCTCAAAACCATGAAAAGAGTTAAGATAACAATTCTAAAGGACACCTAGCCAAATTCACACACTAGCATCATTTCCCTCAAGCACCCATCACCTGAAAGAAAAAAACCTCACCGCGCCACACTGGGAGACCTCTAATGTTGACGGAACGAGGGGTGGCTGTTATCTCTTGCCCCCCCCCCGGCCCACCCTTCACAACCCCCCCCCCCAACCGTTATTGACGAACAAGCAATGTTGTTGCGACTTCCTTTCTCGTCAGACAATAATACGCCAGCCGACGGAACGACCTTGTCTGCTCTTAAGACAATACGCCAATCGACATAGCGACCCCCACTTTCTCCTCCGACCCATGTTCGGGTAAATGTGGCGAGGCAATGTCATCGATTGGGGCGCCCTCTTGGGAACATTAGCCCGTTCGGGCAATTAAAATGAATATCGATCACTTAATTCCAGGTATTGTGAACCTGCTTCTTCAATCCAATTGTTGCTAATACCGAGTCATTTTTTGGGACCTTTTCGTTTTCGCTCAATACAACGGTTCCCGAATAAATGAAGTGGGGATTACGGTTTTTGATAACGTACTGTACGCGGTATTGATAAGTACATGAAATTAGTCCAAGAAGAGTAAGTCACATTCAAGGGAGACTTTGACATAACGCATGTACTGTACACTCTTCGCACAGCGACACCTTGAAAAGCGTTTTTTCGTCGACGTTTGAGAGCCTTCGGTAACTACCAGTGCATCTGATGTTTACACCAGATAATTATATTTAAAGACAATTATTTACCTCCATGTCACAATAATTATCTTAGATGTATGGGTGTCTGTGTTTAAGCGTTTAGAACTATTTCTGGACAGTTTGGATTACACGGAACTGAGAACTCTTCTGTGTTAGAGTGAACGGAGTCGCACCCAGACCAAACATGATTGGTTACCGGAAATTCGTTTCAAAGAAATTTCGTCGACGGAAAATTGATCGACGTAAATTTGATCAAACAGAAATTTGGTCTAATCTTTTTTCAGTTCACATGTTAAAGTTTTCGTCAAATTTCTTTTTGAACGCATTATACTATACAGTAAAACAAAATAATGCGTTCAAAAATAAATTTGACGCAAAATTTTAAGGTGTGAACTGAAAAAAAAATTCGACAAAATTTCCGTTCGATCAAATTTCCGTCGATCAATTTCCGCCGACAAAATTTCTTTCAAACAAATTTCCGGATAGAGATATGATCAATGGCAAGGCACGAAGTAAATGCTTGCCGGGTGTACTGTTCGTTTCAATTAAATCCTAATTTTAATGTAGTCATCATGAATAGGTCGTAGGTCACATGACCGCTGGGTGAGAATGGCGATGATGATAATGATTGATGTAACACTAAGCAAGATATTGCATTGTGCGTATTTAAACTGTTCGATGTGTACTTTTTAAAATAATTATTTCAGGGAAATATTTGACCAAAAAAATCTCCTCTTCAGCAGTTTAATGATTTCAATCTAGCGTTCTGTTTGTAACTGAACATTTACGTATAATTGTTCCTGAAAAATATTTAAGAATATAGTTGTAACTCAACATTATCTTATCATTGTAACTGAAAATTATCTTATAGTTGTAACTGAACATTATCTTATAGTTTTAACTGAACATTATCTTATAGTTGTAACTGAACATTATCTTATAGTTTCAACTGAACATTTACGTATAATGGCATCAAGTACACTATGCTTAATCATAAAGCAAATCACAGTTAGCGTCTACAACATGATTTAATCTCAAAAGGCCGATAGAGATTTATAAATCCACAACTAGCCCCCATGACTTTTAAATCCATAACTAGCCACTATGACTTGATAAATCCACAAATAGCCACCATTACTTATAAAATCCACAACTAGCTACCATGTCTAAAAAATTCACAAGTTGTCACCTTGACTTTTAAATCCACAACTAGCCACCATGACTTATAAATCCAAAAGTAGCCACGATGACTTAGAAGTGACTCACCAGCCACCATGACTTAAAAATCCACAACTAGCCACCTTGACTTATAAATTACAATAAATCCACAACTAGCCACCACGGCTTATGAATCCACTCAAATAGGTACCATGATTTATAAAACCCTCTGGACAAAAAATTACAACACCTCCCAACATCACCAACGTCGAGCTAAAGCAGAACAGACAGCGCGGTGCCCCTGTGACGTTATGAACCCATCACTTCCTCTACTTCTGTTACGACTGATATCCAAAAGAAAAAGAGCTGAGACATTCATCGTTGCACATTACCTCAAGGCTATCAACAAACAAAATATCGAAAGTGCAAGAACATAGGCTCCGCTCCACTGCTCCCAGAAAGTATAATCCGCCCGATGACAGTTATAAAATTCATGTATTTTCTCACGAACCATCGTCTCTCTAACAATGCTCGGAGATATCGACGAAATGACGAGGCGCAGCCGAGTGCAAATTTCAGGTGAATGGGCGAGAGGCTGTTCGATTGATAAAAGTTTATTATGAGGATGTGTCGGAACGAAAACAAACCGATGTGAATTGGTAATATTTGAATTTTCTGTTTGTTTACATTTGGAAAAAAATCAATCAGGCTGATTCGTTGTTATTTGGTCATGGAAGGGTGGGGGGGGGGGGGGGGGGGAGAGGGGGGGGGGGGGGGGAAAAATTTTATCGTCTATTAGGGGGTGGGGGGGGGGGGGGGGGGGGGGGGGGGGGGGGGGGGTGCGGAGTCAAGGGGTGTGGGAGGATAAAATTTATCATCGATTATTCACACCGTATTGTAGGAAATTATCGAGGGTGGGTGTAGAAAATTGTCATGAGAAGGGTGGGGGTGTAGGAAAGTGTCGTGGGTGGGTGGAGAAAATTGTCGTGGTGGATGTAGGAAAATGTCGTGGGTGGGTGGAGGCAAGTGTCGTGGGTGGGTGTAGGAAAGAGTCATCGGACAGTGGTCAATGAGCGAGCCGAAAAAAAACGTACAAAAATACCCACAGAGCTCTCAGTGTGTCTTATGTTTGTGTTGCTCTATTCCTCATGACAAAAAAACTAAGGTTTACCCACCCATATGTTACTAATGCCCGCATCCATTCCTCTGACTACAAATATTACAATGTTAGACTACAGTTGTCTGAAGTCAGTCAGTTCGATCAGGTGCACACTGACTCCTCGGTCGAATCATGTCAGGTATCAACGTATCACAGTAGCTTTCCCTGCTGATTGTTTTTTTTCCCCCACTCGGCCAGTGGTCGGAAAATCGCATGAGGCTCTTTTGCGACCTGAATTCGTCTCGCCCAGTCGGCCACAAATCGTTTTTGACTCCGAAAAACATGGTTCTTGGCAACAAAATAATTGGCTCTCAAATTTTTGTTTCTTTTAAATCGTCCTGCCGCTGATTTGTGGCTCTTTTGACTAACGAGTTTGCCGATCACTGGTTTAGGCTATGTAATGGAGTGTCAACTGGGACGAGGAAATGGCGTGGGCCCCTCAATGGTCACATTGGGCTCAATGGTCACATTGGGCTCAAATTTACGCAAATTATGACCACGGTCGGTAGGTGGAACAAGAACGAAATCTTCAACTTCGATAAGCGTACCTTTATAACTCGCCACCGGAATCGCTTTGTCTTAATTAGATCCTCACGCAAATGTATTGTAAGAAGCGTTCGAGCGTCTATAGGTGTTTTAAAAAATCGCCAATTCTCTGCTTCACTCGTGTATGGTCCTGTTATCGGCTCAAATGTAGTTGCACTTGCATCTAATGGTATTTTTTAATTAGAAAATGTATCGCCTCTGAATTTTTTAGGATAGCTTCTCAACATCTTGTACCACATGTATTACCCGGACAGTCAGTCTGGTACGGGTACCCGTGGAGCCGGGTAACGTTACAGCCCTACTAGTAGGTATAAGAGAAACTGAAGTGAAGGCTCTGGCAGCTTTGTGTTTCATAAACAATTATTTATCTATAGAAGGTATTGAGCCGCTCAAGAGCATGCACACTTATTGGCGTGCACTGAATATTGATTTTGTGCGTCATTCGCTTCAATCTTTGCACGGCAAGTAGTCCATGGCCTGTATTTGTAATCTGGCACAATCTGACATGGGCACACACAATGCGACATGAGTCTTTGACAACGCTTTTTTTTTTAATCCGAAAAACGGGGGAGGGGTGGGGCAGAGATTTTAACATCACGTGACATAGATGTTGACACCTGTAAATGTAAAGTACGTTTGGAATGAAGGAGCACAACAAGGTTCAGACAGTTAAGGATACAGGAGTGGACACGCCACATCAACCCCCTACCCCTCCCACCCCAACCAAGCCGCCCCATCCCAATAATGAATCAAATCCGTAATCACCAATACTAATTCTCTAGGAATTTATGTATCGCTGTAAAGCTCAGTTCAATAGCGCGAAAAGTAAAATTCCCCAAAAGTGCGCTGTAACAGCCTGTAAATGAGTGCGAAACTTGAATGCATATTTTGTCAGTAACTTTCGTAGATGGGGAGTTCACGCAAAGCAGCCGCCATTGTTTGGTGGGTTATGTCTAGTTTTTCTAAGTGATAGGTTAGAGGCAAAGGTACATCAATTCATACAAGAACAAACGTTGCTGAGGACAATCAAACTTCAAAGGTCTTAAATCCGACAGTCTCTTCCCTTCTCTACACAATTACATCTTATCATCTTACGAGACAATACATCTTTGAGGATTTCTTCTTCAAATTGAATAACATATTAGGCTCACAATTTTATTATGTGACAGCTTGAATAACAGCACAAGACAATAAAACGAACATTCAGGCTGAATGCCTTCCTCTGCGCACCAGAAAAAAAAAAAAAATTTAGATCACAGGAGAATCAAACAAAAGGAGGTTAGCGGTCTCCACGACTTTCTTCTTCTGACACCTACACAGGGGAAACTACGCGGGATGGATCTTCTTCTGACACCTACACCGGGGAGACTACGGGGGATGGATCAGGTACTATTATATTCTCTTTATTCAGTTGAATAATAGGGCTTTAAACAACAAGCAAAACAGAAATTTGAACCTAGTGGACCACAAACGTTGTTGTTTTTTTGTTTTTGTTTGTTTTTTTTTGTGCTAGATTAACTATCCCGGCCACAGCATAGCTGTGTGAGCCATTGCTAGACTTTATTTAGTGAATGTATCACAAATCGGTACACCGATACTTCCCCATCACACGTCCCTGCACTAAACGGATGACATGACAGCATGTGACACTGCGCCTGGAGCAAAGCGGCGCGGACCGAATCAATCAGCCATTAATAATTACAGCACACAATAGTTCGGCTTTATATAATATAGATATATGCCATAACATGACTCTATTATAAGGTCAGGGAGGACGTGAGGCGTATACATGGTTGGGGGGGGGGGGTTAGGGAAAG
>CAXITT010000066.1:1377680-1411454 GCA_964033795.1 Lymnaea stagnalis
GTAGATTGAGGTAGGAAACCAGTTGAGGGTAGATTGAGGGAGGAAACCAGTTGAGGGTAAATTGAGGTAGGTAACCAATTGAGGGTAGATTGAGGTAGGAAACAAGTTGAGGGTAGATTGAGGTAGGAAACCAGTTGAGGGTAGATTGAGGTAGGAAACCAGTTGAGGGTAGATTGGGGTAGGAAACCAGTTGAGGGTAGATTGAGGTAGGAAACCAGTTGAGGGTAGATTGAGGTAGGAAACCAGTTGAGGGTAGATTGAGGGAGGAAACCAGTTGAGGGTAGATTGAGGTAGGAAACAAGTTGAGGGTAGATTGAGGTAGGAAACCAGTTGAGGGTAGATTGAGGGAGGAAACCAGTTGAGGGTAAATTGAGGTAGGTAACCAATTGAGGGTAGATTGAGGTAGGAAACAAGTTGAGGGTAGATTGAGGTAGGAAACCAGTTGAGGGTAGATTGAGGTAGGAAACCAGTTGAGGGTAGATTGGGGAAGAAAACCAATTGAGGGTAGATTGAGGTAGGAAACCAGTTGAGGGTAGATTGAGGTAGGAAACAAGTTGAGCGTAGATTGATGGAGGAAACCAGTTGAGGGTAGATTGAGGTAAGAAACCATTTGAGGGTAGATTGAGGTAGAAAACAAGTTGAGGGTAGATTGAGGTAGGAAACCAGTTGAGGGTAGATTGAGGGAGGAAACCAGTTGAGGGTAAATTGAGGTAGGTAACCAATTGAGGGTAGATTGAGGTAGGAAACCAGTTGAGGGTAGATTGAGGTAGGAAACCAGTTGAGGGTAGATTGAGGTAGGAAACCAGTTGAGGGTAGATTGGGGAAGGAAACCAATTGAGGGTAGATTGAGGTAGGAAACCAGTTGAGGGTAGATTGAGGTAGGAAACCAGTTGAGGGTAGATTGAGGTAGGAAACCAGTTGAGGGTAGATTGAGGTAGGAAACAAGTTGAGGGTAGATTGAGGTAGGAAACCAGTTGAGGGTAGATTGAGGTAGGAAACCAGTTGAGGGTAGATTGAGGTAGGAAACCAATTGAGGGTAGATTGAGGTAGGAAACAAGTTGAGGGTAGATTGAGGTAGGAAACCAGTTGAGGGTAGATTGAGGGAGTAAACCAGTAGAGGTTTGATTGAGGTAGGAAACCAGTTGAGGGTAGATTAAGGTAGGAAACCAGTTGAGGTAGGAAACCAGTTGAGGGTAGATTGAGGTAGGAAACCAGTTGAGCGTAGATTGATGGAGGAAACCAGTTGAGGGTAGATTGAGGTAAGAAACCATTTGAGGGTAGATTGAGGTAGGAAAGCAGTTGAGGGTAGATTGAGGTAGGAAACCAGTTGAGGTTAGATTGAGGTAGGAAACCAGTTGAGGGTAGATTGAGGTAGGAAACCAATTGAGGGTAGATTGAGGTAGGAAACCAGTTGAGGGTTGATTGAGGGAGTAAACCAGTAGAGGTTTGATTGAGGTAGGAAACCAGTTGAGGGTAGATTAAGGTAGGAAACCAATTGAGGTAGGAAAACAGTTGAGGGTAGATTGAGGTAGGATTTTTTTTTTCTGTTGGAGTTGGAGGGCGGATCATTTGGTGTCAATTTCAGTTTTAAGTGGACATAACTCTATTTTTGTTCTATCTGGAATTATCGGACAGCTAACCACTGTCAAACATGCAGTAGACGGATGTCTAGTTAAATATCGAGTTGTCAAAATCGTGCCTGCTTTTTCACCTGTCCATGTACGATACCCCCCCCCCCGCCCTCCCTTGGCGTGAGGTTGAAATAATATTAGTCCACGGGGGATAATTATGGTAGCATTAATTCACTAGTTCAATTGTTGTTTTTGGCGTGTGGGGGAGGGAGGGGGGGGGGGTCAATGACACGGCAAAATGTAGTTTAAACGGTCCTCACATTGATAAATCAAAAAAGCCCTCCCTTGGCGTGAGGTTGAAATAATATTAGTCCACGGGGGATAATTATGGTAGCATTAATTCACTAGTTCAATTGTTGTTTTTGGCGTGTGGGGGAGGGAGGGGGGGGGGGTCAATGACACGTCAAAATGTAGTTTAAACGGTCCTCACATTGATAAATCAAAAAGCTAAAAAATCCATTGTTAATAACCATTAATCATGCATATTTCAGTTTATAATTGTACACGTCATGTGCGTATCTCATTATCTGAAGGCAAATCTGTCATTTTAAACTTTATTTATTCGTTGATAAATTTATTTAATAGTCTTTTTAAAAAATAAAAATAAAGTCCACGGGCTTTGGTGGCAGACCTGGATGGAAATCTTGATACGAAAAACGTCTACATACGGAGCTCGATTTATTTATGCCATACTTTTTTTTAAGATAAGAATATATAACATAAGAAAATATTCTTAAATGATCCAAATAAATGGAATTTTTTTTTTTTTTAAATTATACTGTACTTATCCATTTTCAGCACATAAATAAACATATATGTCTAACCAAGACAGCATTTTAACAACTGTTACAAATTAAACACAAAAACATCTGAAGTATTTGTCAAGTGTAGAAATCGGCCGTCAATGAACTCATATAGTGATAATACAGATGTCTAAACTTGAATTTGATTGGTCGATGGGAACGCAAGGAATGTTCTCATTTGTCCAACTGTATCCAAGTGTTGATGTGTTCAATGCAACCGAGGAAAAAAAGGGCAGTTCACAATTGTGGCCAACAGTGCGGGGGACACATTGCTGTCATAAGTCTGGAGAGAAAGAACTCAAATGTATGGAGACGTTCACGTGTGACAGCGCGAGGGTGGTTTGGGAGTGTGTTACAGAGCGGGTGTGTTGCGGGTGAGGCCTATGGTCCCGCTTTGTCACATTACGGTCCTGATCAGTCACATTATATTTCTACGTGGTAGCGTGCAGTACATGACCGATCGTGTCTGATGATGTATATTTTGGGCATCCGGGCGTTGAGACAGACAAAAGCTCAACGTTGACACAGACGAAAGCACAACATTGAGACAGACAAAAGCACCACGTTGAGACAGACAAAACCACACCATTGAGACAGACAAAAGCACAACATTGAGACAGACAAAAACACAACGTTGAGACAGACAAAAGCACAACGTTGAGACAGACGAAAGCCCTACGTTGAGACAGACGAAAGCCCAACGTTGAGACAGACAAAAGCCCAACGTTGAGACAGGCGAAAGCCCAACGTTGAGACAGACGTAAGCCCAACTTTGAGAACGACGAAAGCACAACGTTGAGACAGACAAAAGCCCAACGTTGAGAACGACGAAAGCACAACGTTGAGACAGACAAAAGCACAACGTTGAGACAGACGAAAGCCCTACGTTGAGACAGACGAAAGCCCTACGTTGAGACAGACAAAAGCCCAACGTTGAGACAGACAAAAGCCCAACGTTGAGAACGACGAAAGCACAACGTTGAGACAGACGTAAGACGTTAACCCAAACATTTGCATATATCCACTGGAAAGCCCATAATTTATTTATTTTAAAAAAAAAATAATAATATCCTAACTATCTCGAGATGCAAGAATCTATGAACTCTGATCCCCTAGCTACCCCCACCCCACACACTTTTTTTCCCCTTAAAATAACAGCTCTTTCAGGCCGACCCATTAAGTTACATTAAAAACACAAGGGTAGCCACCTATACCAAGACGCCAGTCATTAGTGACAGATTGTAAGACCGCAATCAATTGACACCTGGAAAAGCTTTCAGTGTTCAGATTTATTAGACACCGACCCCGTGGACCTGAAGGGGACCATAAAACACGTCGGCGTTCAACTTGTGAGATATGTCCCGATTCAATTGGGGAGGTCAGGGTGGCGTATCGCCCCCCCCCCTCTCCCATACCACCACCGTGCTGTCCACACGCATCCATCCGGAGCTGACCGACGTCGTTAGCGTATCGAACTGTCATCCGGTGTTGACAAGCTTCCGATGAAAGATAGCAAAGAGATGACGACGTGCAATAGGGTAACGGTGACCGGGGGGGGGGGGGGGGGGGTGAGAAAAAAAAAAAAAAAAGGGGAAGGGGGACCGGGGGGGGGGGGGGTGCAGTGCGGAGAAACAAATACAAGACTCGTTCAGTACTATAACTCCAATATGAGTACTATTCACTACAGTCTAAAAAAAAACTGATGATTTTAATCAAGATTTCTGTTTTGTCAGACAATATAAAAATTTATCAGAAATCAGACACGATTTTTGGGCAATGTATTCGTCACTTCTCCGATTTGTCATAATATGTTTTTATTTTTTATTAAAAAAAACATATCGTCCCCTTAGAATAACAATGATTTTTTGAAGAAAGAAATGAGTTATTGCCCATGTGCAAACGTAAATCAACCCCTCTATCATGGTACAAAAGATGGAAGCTTTATAATGAGCCAATTGTGCAGGAAATACAAAATAACAAGGTCCTAACTCGGGGTTGGCCTTTCACTTGAGAATAACAAAGTTCTAACGTATATTTTTTTTTTAGTTTTGACGAGATACTATTTATAGTGAACCAATAAAAACTCAGCTTGTAAAATGAGTTCGGTATATTCAGCCAATCATACGGCTTTTATGCACCGTTACTTCAATGGTCACGGATTGTTTACATTCAAGATGGCGGACGCCTAAATAGAAAATAGGCTATTAAATTAAGGAGAGAGACTGCAACCCGGTTAGCACAATATAAAATGAGTAAAAGAAAGTAGAGTTAACCCTGAAAAAAAAGGGGAACGCAACGAAACAACAAAATAACAACTTTGTTTTGTTGCGTTCCTTTTTTTCAGGGTTAACCCTACTTTGCTTTATTCATTTTATAGTATCACTAGCAAATAGTTTTCTTAAGCTCCCCGTCAAGCGAATAACAGTGACTAATATTATCCATTGCCATGTGAAGTGTTTTCACCACTAAGTCTAATAAGAGTCCTTAAATCTGTAAACAGGAGAAACCTTATACATGCACAATCGTACAGATGAAGCATTGAGGCCAAATGACTTTAAAGATTTTAAAACATGTACTAATGATTTACTGATTGATAAGTTTCAATACAAGAATGTAAAATATTCCAAAGTATATGTAGCGTTACCCAGAAATCAAATTTACAAATAAGCTATTGGTTGGTTGTGGATTTAGCCATAAGGACAAAGCATTTGAAAACATCAATATAAGAAAACCTAAAAGCAGTAGACGTTGTGTACCATGAAATCAACCCAAGTGTTTTTGCCTCAACCAAAGATAGCATTAGCAATGTCATCTAATAAACTGTCTGAAGCTAAGAAAATAGATTTTAGAGACGTGATCAAATTCATGCCTGAGTTATACAGGCAATACCATAGCAACACAATTATGTCTAATTATCTCAGCACCCTACCCACACAGATAGTTTGAATACCCAATATTTACAGATCTTGTTTTTTAATGATTTCAGACCCCCCCACCCCAAACACCCATACCTTTAATCCCCCCCCCCACAAATATCTTAATTATATCCTTTCACTGCTCCTCCTCCAGCCAATGACGTCATACTCCATGACAATCCCGGTTACCTGAGTTATACAGGCAATACCATAGCAACACAATTATGTCTAATTATCTCAGCACCCTACCCACACAGATAGTTTGAATACCCAATATTTACAGATCTTTTTTTTTAATGATTTCAGCCCCCCCCACCCCAAACACCCATACCTTTAATCCCCCCCCCCACAAATATCTTAATTATATCCTTTCACTGCTCCTCCTCCAGCCAATGACGTCATACTCCATGACAATCCCGGTTTTTTTTTTTTCTTTTAAACATTTGTATTCCAAGGTTGCTTCTCCTTGATTACACAAT
The DNA here is from genome assembly GCA_964033795.1 of Lymnaea stagnalis. Classification (NCBI taxonomy): domain Eukaryota; kingdom Metazoa; phylum Mollusca; class Gastropoda; family Lymnaeidae; genus Lymnaea; species Lymnaea stagnalis. The sequence goes on from CAXITT010000066.1 coordinate 1,383,509, forward strand.
CGATGAGGTCAGGGTCTAAATTATGACTTCTCGGTATTATCATAGTTCAGGAAGTCAGGATTTTGTGCCTGGGTGGTTGCCAGAATCAAAGGACATGGCAACAAAGAGGTCTCGGTCAAGAGGGCTCTTCATCATCCCTGGGGCCGAGGGGGGGGATATGTCCCTGGGATGCAGTAGGGACCAAAGTTGGAGAAGTTAGTGATGTGGAGAATGTTTCCACCAGACCGAACTGTGTCATGTCCAGTAGTATCATACCAAACGCCCGTAGTCTTATCGAGTGTGTTAACCAAGCTCATTATGTCGTCACCAAAATTATTTTGATTGCCAACATGGTATTTCAGACTGTTGTAGCTATCATGTGAACGACCATGGCTAGATGGCTGCGACGGATTTACAGGAGATAACTGGTCAGGTGATATTTTATTGTAAACACAAACACTTTTAAACTCCTTATAAGACGATAATCTTAATCTTAATACCCGAGTGTGTGTTATTAATGACTACCGATTACTACAAATTACTTCTAAAAATGAGCGCCGTATTTTTTTTTATATTTTTTTTTTACAACGAGGTTCTGTATATTTTTTTTATTTTGTTTTACAACCAGGTTCTGTATATATTTTTTTTATTTTGTTTTACAACCAGGTTCTGTATATATTTTTTTTATTTTGTTTTACAACCAGGTTCTGTATATTTTTTTATATTTTTTTTTTACAACCAGGTTCTGTATATTTTTTTTTCTTTTAAATGGGACATCCAATCAGACCCAGACGCCACCCCTGCACCAACCCTCCGCCTAAAACTCCACGACCTTCGTGTCTCACACGACCTTCGTGTCTCACCCACTAAATGAGCAACAGGATCGTCCGAAGGCTACGGGCTGTGGTTCAGTTTACTTACTTTGTGCAGACGGGCGTATATTATCACTACGATTATCACGTCCTTCACCCTTCCTCCATACAACCCCCGCAGTCCCAGGGAGCTGGCGTGGAACAATGTCAATGGTAGACCGGGCGGAATGAGCCAGGTCAAACAGACCGTGAGGAGACGAGGGAGACTGAAACAATGAATGACGTTTTGATCTGGGTAAGTGATCGCTTTAATAAAAAAAAAAATAATCAACGTCACAGTCTCTATGGTTTAACTCGTTACAGCTTCAGTAACCGTTACGTGCCTCAGGTTACTTCAGTACTTACAATGGTCATGTGGATATAACCAGTGCGTGTAACAGTGTGTGTAACCAGTGTGTGTGTGTGTGACCAGTTCATGTAATCAGCACTTTGTAACCAGCGTATCAAACAGCTTGAGCGAATGTAACAAGTTTGTGTAACCAGTGTATGTAACTGGTCAAAGTGCCAGTATAACTAGCATATGTAACCAGTGTAATAATATTAATTGTATATATCTTTAAACATTGTGTTTATCAATACATCAAATGTTTAAATTAAAAATATTTGAAAATAATTCCCCCCACCCCCGGGCTCAAGTACGACTTATTGAAACTACAGGGTTTGTCATTTCTAAGAACGTAAAACGTCACATCGCATTACGTAATGTTACTATTTTTATACAATGTTTTGGTAAAACATAGCTTTCAACAATGTATTTCCACATATACAGTAAAAATTAGTAAAATATATTTCGAACAATAAGGTGGTAAACACGTTTCCGTCTAAGTCAGTGGTTCTCAATCTTTTTAGTGCCGCGACCCTTTTATGCAGTTTCTTGTGTCGTGGCGACCCCCAGCCACACAATTATTTTCGTTGCTACTTTATAGCTGTAAGGATATGTGTCTTAGGCGACCCCTGGGAAAGGGTCCCGCGATCCCCAAAGGGGTCGCGACCCGCAGGTTGAGAACCACTGTTCTAAGTTAAGACAGTACGCTGGCTCACATTAACGTAGAAGTACCGAGCAGCTGTTGGGGGACTGGCAAAAAGACATACCAGGATGTTTTATTAACATCTTAATGAGAGTGGCCAGACTGTATGCCCGGATGTTCTATTAATAGATTTCCGCCAATAAATGACAAACACTATACGAAACAAAACCTCCTTGTCCAGCAAAATGGAGACTGCTATAATTTGTGGCGCCAAAAATAAACAAAATTCGCTCTTATTCAATAAAGGAAAAATAGTATTCACCATATATTCGTAAGAGAATTTCATTTTGAAATTATTGGTATCTTATTAAAATTCAAGTTTAAAAAAAAAAAAAAAAAAGAGAAAAAATAAAAATAAAAAATAAAAAAAAACAAAAAAAAAATTAACAAAATTCTCTCTTATTAAATAAAAGAAAAATAGAATTAACCATATATTCGTAAGAGAATTTCATTTTGAAATTATTGGTATTTTATTAAAATTCAAGTTTAAAAAAAAAAAAAAAAAAGCGATCGAATAAAAGTATAACATAAGGATCACTAAAGCGTTACTGTCGGTACACCAAATGTCTTCAGACAAAACGTCGGGACCAAATGTCGTGGTGAGACCAAAGATGTGTAGACAAAAGTTAAATTAAATTGTAGCAGACCTACGAAATTTCGCAATAGAAAAATGTCGGTACATCAAATGTCGCGGTAGACCAAATTTCGGTAGACAAAATGTCGTATGTCGTAGACGAAACATCTCGGTTAACCAGAAGTCTCGGTAGACCAAATTTCTCAGTAGACCAAATGTCGGCAGACCTTATGCCTGTCGATGAATTATCGTGGCATGTCATGAAGGATTGGCGGGCACATTTTTAATGTAAGTTCTGAGACATGTGAAGTGTGTGCATTAAGACTCAAGCCAAAATTGCCGGAAACAGACCCCAATAGCCCTGGCGTTAAGACAGTTGGACGGCATGGGGAAAAACGGATGGCCTCATTTTCTTCACGCATCAGGAGGGTCGGCTGAGCAGAAGAGGAGAAATAAGACAGACAATCCAACGGTCGGGTCTTCTAGCCAGGGGCGGATTACGCAGGATCAATTTGTAGGGTGACTGGAACCCGTCCGTGGTGCTCAAGTGCGGGGTAAGATCGAAACGCGGCTCTGGACGTCATGCCGGCGGCGTTGCCCGTGGAACAAATAAGGGAGGAGCAGACGTGCGGGGGGAGAGGGCGTCGTTCAAGCAAAGAAAGTAATTTTGTAGTCCAAAATATTAACTGCTTATAATTATGTTTCACGTGATATTTGTTTCCAAATCCTAAAAAAAAAAAGTGGTGGGAAGTATCGACAAAATAATCAAGACCGCAATTCAGCTGCTTAGGATGTTCAACCAACGGTTCGAGTCCACGACATAAACAACACAGCGTTTCCTTCCTGGCTCCACTGGCCTACTAATCACGGACCAGCTAACCCCTTTTAATAAACGTAATAGACTTTCTTGCCAGACTATCTCCAGCCTCCAGTCCCCCCGCCTGGATCTAACGGAAATCAATTAACAGTTTAATTGATAACTTCTTCTTTTCTATCGTAAGGAAACCGACCCCTTTAGACCTTTCGCCTTCTAGCACGGGCGGTGGACGACCTACGGCCCGCGGGTCACACGATGTCTTCCTAAACATTTAATGTAACCCTCTATGTGCCTCAAATAGTGACTGGTTATTTGTCAAAAGTCTTCAAAAACTAATATAGTGTAAAATTGTCAAAATGAAATAATAATAATAATAATCACTGCAATTTTTTTTAATGCCCACTGCATATCTCGAACTGAACTTCGTGTGAAGTTTCAAAGCTCCATATTTATAGAAAATTAGGCGCGTCCCGCAAAAAAAAAGCTCAAACTAGCCCCATGTTCTAGGCGATCCCCAGCCACCCACGCCCATTCAACATACCTCCTCAAACCACGTACTCAACCAACCTCCCCACAACTACAACTTAACATACCTCCCCCACCCACCAACATTCACATACCAACATAACCTGCCCCACATATTTAATATACCGTCCTCCGCCAACATACAAAAACAAACTTAACAGGCCTCATGCATCCACACATGCACACACTCAACATACCTTCCAGAGAACATCCAAACCAACTCAACATACCACCACTACCCACCAGATTTAAAATATATTTTCATTTCTCCCCCCCCCCCTTTTTTTTCTTTCAACTAACACACNCATCCACTACCCACCAACACACACCAAATCAACATACATCCACTACCCACCAACACACACCAAATCAACATACATCCACTACCCACCAACACACACCAAATCAACATACATCCACTACCCACCAACACACACCAAATCAACATACATCCACTACCCACCAACACACACCAAATCAACATACATCCACTACCCACCAACACACACCAAATCAACATACATCCACTATCCACCAACACACACCAAATCAACATACATCCACTACCCACCAACACACACCAAATCAACATACATCCACGGCCCACCAACATCCACCAAATCAACATACATCCACTACCCACCAACACACACCAAATCAACATACATCCACTACCCACCAACATCCACCAAATCAACATACATCCACGGCCCACCAACATCCACCAAATCAACATACATCCACTACCCACCAACACACACCAAATTATCATACATCTCCATCCCTACCCTCACCCCCCACCCCCACAACAGTTTAACATACAATTCCCTTGCTGTCCCTCATTCAGGCCGCGCGCGTGTCATACCCCCCTATTCATCCAACGTTCTGATCCGTTTCTCTCCCCCTTGAATAATAAATACGTAGTGAACAAAATAACACGAACACCGGGCCAGGATTGTCTCCGAAAATATTCAATAATCAATTTATTTCCACAGATCCCGCAAGGCCAGGGGAGAGGAGACGATAGAGAGATAGAAGCTGGCATAAACCACCCGTCGTTGTGGGCAGTGTGAAACGTTTAGGTCGGGGGCACATATGACAGGGCCTTTAGGGTATGGCCAAGTGGGACAGAACATTCTATGGGGCATATATGACAGGGCCTTTTAGGGTGGGGGCATATGGGACAGAACATTTTATGGGACTTATATGACAGGACCGGTTAGGGCCTTTATGGTGGGGCCAAGTGGGACAGAACATTCTATGGGGGATATGTGAAAGGGCCTTTGGGGTGGAGGCCATATGGGACAGAACATTTTATGGAACATATATTATATGACAGGGCCTTTAGGGTGGGACCATGTGGAAACAGAACATTATATGGGGCAATATGACAGGGCATTTAGGGTGGGGCATATAAGACAGGGCATTTGTGATGGGTGCAAATAGGATAGAGGCATAACGGGACCGAGCATTTTCGATTGAAGCAATTAGGAAAGAGCCTTTCAGAATGGTCTATTAAGATTCGGATGTATAGGACATGGAGAAATAGAACGTGGCACCGTTGAGCCAGATGGGCATTGCATTATGTGATGGGGCATTTCTCAAGGTATTTCAGGCATTTGTATGGTTGCCATAGTGACGTGTCTTATATAATGGTAACGGGATGAAGGATGGGACATAAATAATGGCAGAACAAGGCATAAAAGATGAGTGGCATAGAAATTGGCATACATGGATGGGAGTTTAGCAAGTGGCAAATGAGAATGGAATTTACGGGAAGCATGCGTGGAAATAAGTGACGACAGAGCTCAAAGAGCGTGGTTGTACGTGAGCATGTGAGTTCTCCTATGCCATGCAAAATGGACTTTACTCACCAAAGCATTTGAGAATCCATTTTTACGATTGTGCATGTGACACGTGATTTTTTTTAAAATTGATTTTATGAGTGGAGGGTGGGGAACACTTTCTCGCGTTATTGTATTTATTGTATGGGCTCTCGCGTTGTTATAAACGACCATGTCACGCAACACGGGATGGCTGTTTCTAAAATGACATCTAAGTGCACTCACTAAGTTATTATAGCATCACCTGCGCACACACACGCACACAAGCGACCTTGATTTCTTAGCATGTGATTCAACGAGTCTAACCTAGTTTTGACAACGCGCGCAAATCGTGGATCAGGAAACGGGACCTTGTAATGTCCCACGCAATGTTTCAAGCAACATCTCATGTAAGATCTCATGTAACATCTCATGTAAGATCTACGTAACATCTCAAGTGGTATCTCATGTAATGTATGTCTCATGTAAATTATCATGTAACGTATCATGTAATAACTTATGTAATGTCTATCTCATGTAACACCTCATGTGCCATAACATGTTAATATCTCATGTAATATCTCATGTAACATCTCATGGAATATTTCATGTAATATCTCATGTAATGTCTATCTCATGTAACATCTCATGTAACATAACATGTTAATATCTCATGTAATATCTCATGTAACATCTCATGCAATATTTCATGTAACATTTCATATAATATCTCATGTAATGTCTATCTCATGTAACATCTCATATTAATATATCATGTAATGTGTTGGTTTTTTTCTTTAACGGGTGAAATTAGCTGCAAGTCACCGTGTATTTCCATTGGACAGTGCAGTTGGATCGATTCAAAACAATATTCCACGCTTAAACACCAATTTTCAAAACTATAAAATCAAACATTAAAAAGCACGCTTTCCTTGGTCTCTCTCGCAATGGATGCACTCCAAAACAAGTGTGTCTGCTACCGCGTGTCGCGTGCTAGATGACAAGAAATAAGTTCATTTGGGAGGGCTTTTATATGTACAAACTAACAACCTGCGGTAGACAGAAATGCGTCGGCATCATGTCCTTTAAGCAAACTAATTTTTGGCGACATTTTCCCTGGCCTAAATGACTTAAAGAGGATTGGGGGTAAATGCAATATAAATTGTATCCCTACAGAGGTGTGTATACAGAATGGGACACCTTGCCACGGCTTGCAAAGAAAAAATAAGTGTTCCTGGTTTCGGAATAAGTATGAAAGAATAAAGTAACCTTTTTTTTTTACTGATATGGATTAGATTTTATTATTATGCAGTGCCCTTAGTGGGTATAAAATAGTCTAAGACAGTAAATGTTCTTGATATAAAACTATTTATATCATGGTCGAACTCCATGTATTGATGTCTACAGATGCGCCAATGGACGATGTACTTCAGACGTGCGGGTATTTGGCACAAAAAAAACAAAAAAAAAACAAAAAACTAACTTCATTAACAGCGTTCGAAGGGTCGGTTAAGTCGAGCAGTGGCTGCAGCATGGATGAGGGAATACCCCCCACCCCGATCCCCACCCCACATTTTGAGACAGGCAGTTGGCAAGAGCAAATGATCATTATCATTAGTATCAGCAGCTCTATCGTATGTAGCCGGCATTGATGCAAATATGCTCCCTTACTTCAAGTTTGAAACATCAAAATCAAGACACGAGAATAGCCGCTGGGAAATAAGGATCTCATTAAGAGAATTCGAGACATGGAGGTTAACTCTCGAGAACTCAGTACTTTCAGCGTGCGCGAATAGACAGCATGAACCGTGTTACCAGTGATGCCACTAAAGGGGTGAGGAGGGTACGGAACGCACCGAATGACACCCTCACTAGGGGAAAACGCAAATTTGAAAGACTTCACTATAGGGCAAGATGTGCTGTGACCAAACAGAACAGTGCCGGTGGGTTAAAAACAGAGCTTGGTGTCACCATAGCAGGCAGATTCCTTTGAGGCTTTTTGTGGAAGTCTGGAAAAAAAAAGGGGGGGCGGGGGGTGTGAAGAAAATGACAGGGGAGCAGTCAAGAGACGCCGGACTCACTTTGCAAAAAGAAAACAAGAGGGCGATGGTGAAGCGTAGAGATCGTTTTCATTCTGAACTCCGGATCAGACGAAGAGCCATCAAGGAAGCTGTAGATATGTTTGAGGCTGTTTAAGATAAGCGTCTACTATTGACGACGGGTGCAGAGTTACTGGTGTCCCTTCTCAAAAACTGGCGATTTTCAATGATGAGTTACATGTAAATGGACATTTAATAGAAAGAATACCAGGGTTGCGGAGGCACCCGAAGGCAGCAGGTATTAATATCGACGAAGGCGAAGATTGGTTTTTATTTGAAAATGTGACATTCATAGCTGAATGGGACTTGCTAGAATCTCTTCCGATCCCCTCATTGAGCCTAGAATTGTTTCTTAGGGTCTGTGGCTTCATGTGAGGTGAAAGGAGATTTTAAAAACTACAAATTTATTTTAAGAACTGTTTGGGATCTATTTTGGAAAAGCCCGCGCATTCTTATATTGCGGTTAAGTCAAATGACAGTGATGCGGTGAAAAATGTTGACTTTGATGCAGTTCTTTGCATCTTTCATGTGAATGGAAGTAAAGTTTTAACAGCACAGTTTTATGTTTCTATTTTTTTAAAAAATTGGGGTGAGGGGGCATTTTCCTCAAATTCTATGTTTTTTTTCCGTTGTCCTGCTTTCTTTACACCAACCCTAGTGATGACTCTGCGTTTTACTTCGTGATGTCTTTTACAATTTCCCTCGGTAATGATCTGCCACCTTCTTTTCTTCCTTCAAACCACGCTCTCCTTCAACTACTAATACTGTTTCTAACTTCGTCTTAAGGCCCCACTGCCACTGTATATTTTGGCGCAATGCTGTATTGCAGCGGTCCTCAACTTGTGGGTCGCGACCCCTTTGGGGTCGAACGACCCTTTGACAGGGGTCGCCTAAGACTATCGGAAAACACATGTAGTCTACAGTGATGCAGTTCCAACGAATATAATTTTGTGGTTGGTGGTCTCCACAACATGAGGAACTGTATTAAAGGGTCCGGGGCATTAGGGAGGTTGAGAACCACTGCTGTATTGTAAAACTTTTTGTTAACCATCAAGATTTCTTGGTATGCGTGCGTTCCTGTGACAGTAAAAAAAAAAAAAATGGTACCTCTGACGGACCACCTCTGGACAGCATGGTTACAGGCGGACGTGGTGGCTCGACGTCAGACAGTGAGTATAATGGCCGAATGGTGCTCTCTGCGACAGACTCGTCTCAAGCCAGGCACACGGTCATTACGGGGAACAATTCTATACATTTTTTTTCTTTTTTTTTTTCATTCCTGTCACGAACATCTTCACCACCCCAAAAGTCTACCCCCAACCCCCCCAATCGGTACCCCCAACCCACAGTCGCTGCTGCCCCCCCCCCCTTACCCCCCAGAGTCGGTGGCCCAACTTCACTTTTCGGTTGTTACATCTTGGGGAGTTCTCGTCCCTGATGCCCAATCATTTTCAGGAAGTTGGCTTTCGTTATGTTTAGGGGGCGTCCATTAACTACATCAAAAATTAGGGGGGTGGAAATTTTGGACAGTTGTTGACATGGGGCGGGGGAGGGAGTTTAGATTAGTTGACGTCAACAATGATGTTTTCTCTATTAAAATTTTATTCTGGTTTACTTTATTGACTGTTTATTACATTATTTAAAAAGTGTAAATTAGTGTAAATAGTCATATAATTTTTAGGCTTTTAACAATATAAGATTTATTTAATGTGTGTCTGTGCACTGCAGATGGCTGGTCAGAATGTTAGCACACTTTGTTAGTGCAAGAGAAGTCAAAATTTGGCTTCTCTTCACCTTTAGATACTGTTGCAGGTATGGAACAAGGACAAGGTTCAAGTGTCATTTGCAGTCAAGATAAATGGTAATGACAGAGTAGGAATACGATATTTTGAGAATTAGGTGAATGTAAAATGAGTAACAAAAAAAAACATCGCTGCTTGAACGGATTTGCAAAATCTGTCATGTCTATTTTGCATCACAAGTCATGTTGAAAAAGCATGTTCAACAGAATCGACAATGCCCTCTTGAGCATAAGAAATTAGCATCTGCTCCTCAACAAAAAAAAAAGAGGATTCGACCAATGCGAGCAGCTGCAAGGAGATAGAGAGCGCTTATAACAATTATTGCACACACCGACAGTGCTTTTCTTTTAAGTGCTGAATGTTTAGATAGGACGATGTTGACTAAACTGGGATATCAGTGCCGCAAGATGAAAATGATAAATCAGCAATTATAGACTATGCCCATCAGGGGCGTCATTTCATTTTTTTTTCAAGTGGGGGGAGGGGGGCAAAACCAAAAGTTGGTCGGCTTGTTTAATTGTTTATTACTGGAGTACTGGAGTATTACACAGTACATAGCGATTTAAATAAAACTTGCAAATGTAGGGGAGGGGGCATGGGGGGAGGGCAAATGCCCCCTGTCCTACCTAAATGATGTCCCTGATGCCCATTGTTACGATAGAGCAAACCTGGCTACTCCTTGGGAAGATAACAGCTAGAAACTGTACTATATGTGTCAGCTTTACTGGCAAAAATCATATTTATACCACAAACAATGATATTTCGTCTTTAACAACCTTTCAATTGATTTTGCATTATAAAATTTAAGTGTAAAAACTTTTTAACTTTTTGATTAACAAGCTAAAGATGTAATGTATTGTTTTTCCTACAATTTTATGTCATTAAAATAGATCAGCACATAGTAAAAAAAAAATGACGAGGAAATTACTAACATGTACTACTTTCCCTCGTACTAGTCTTACAAGCCTAATGTCCCCCCCCTCCACTTTTTTGCTTTATACAACAATACTTTCTTGTCTATGCTACATCCCCTTCTCACAGACCACACTCACAACTTCACACACAACTCACGATCGCCCTAATCCCGACACGCCACTCAACAGCTGATTGCACCCCCCCCCCCCCCCCCCCCCCTCCCCACGATCGCCCTAATCCCGACCCGCCACTCAACAGCTGATTGCACCCCACCCCTCCCCCCCCCTTTCCCCCCTTTCACCTCACGAGTCCAAAGTTCATCCCTCGTCTTTTACAAGATGATTACAGATTTTAACATGTCGTCCGGCAGACGCTATGCGGGCCGTCCGTGAGTAGGACTTGGTGACGTGTCGTAAGACGCACCGTTTTGGGCGTGCTGTGAGGGACACTGCATGGGTGCCTAGTAGCACAGGTCGAGACCCTGAAATTACTCATTTAATCCCTTGTATTGAGAAGAAAAGAAAAAAACAACCTAACACCGACCACGAAAGCACCGAACTTAAATAAGTCCTTGGGACTTGTGAACACTGTCAGGCAATATTGAGACTGTTTAATCCTTTGTCATCTTATTGTTCTTCACAAACATTAATTATTAGCCAACCAAGTGTAGGTACGCGGCCGTAACTGACCCCACCGCCCCCACCGCCTGCAAATAATCGTGGGGGCGCCCATGTTGAAGACCAACTCTAATCCAAAAACTATACTATAGCGCGCGCGGGGGGGGGGGGGGAGTATTATTTAAAAAGAAAAATAAAACCTACTAAAAAAAACCCGTTTAAAAAAAATGGACCCCCTCTAATTAAAATTTATCCCCCAATTAAATCATACCTTTCTTGGGCCCAAATCATCCCCCCCCCCCCCCAAGAAGCATCCAATATTTAAATAGAAATACTTTATTGCGGTGTCGCAGAAATTTAGTTTCAAAGTCTGAGTGCGTGGTTAGATGCGTTGATTTTGCGTTTTAAACAAGAAAACCTCGGCTTCAGTTGAGACTTATTAAACCCGTGATTTTAGAGACTAGTGATTACATCTGATCACCAATACCGTTGCACTCAAATCGTCACCAGTTACAAAACAAGGTTTGAGTGCTGTCTGTCAACTGATAAAGTCTCTCTGGCTCTGTCTGCTCCAACAGTCCCCACACCCAACCATGGCGAGCTTGACAACGCGTTAGACAAGGCGTATGGACTCGTGGCTTTTTTTTATTTTACTCATGACAAAAATTCTTCCTTCAACCCACTGCATACAATGACAAAACTCTGTCTTTAATGAATATAAGTTATTAATAGTTGTATTCTGTCCAAAAAAATTCAACTCTTAAGTTTTTATCTCAGTTTATTTTAAGCGCTATTTTTTTTTTAGATCAGGGATCCTCAAACTTTTTATTTTTAAAGGGGGACGGATACGTGTTTTCAGACACCGTCGCGGGCCGGACTAGAGTTAGAAAAAATATGAACAGTTTCTTCTATGCACACTGACCAATCTCATTTGTAGCAAAGAAAAATCAACTTGGAAAAAAAAAAATATTTAAATTGTAAACAAAAATATACCCAACATTAACTTAACGTTACTTCAAAGGAAACTTCGGTCAATGTCTGGTTTGATATTTGTCGTTGCTAGCCATGTACCCTTACGGTGGCCAGTCGGGTCAGATTTACGGACCCCCCCCCCCCCCACCCCCCGGATCTGACCCGAAGGGTCGTAGTTTGAGCACCCCCTGTTCTAGATCGACGAAAATGAAATAATTCCCAAAGGTCCTCAACCGCCACCCACCCATCCACCCACCCACCCACCCCCGTTTTCCCCTTTTAAAAGTGCCATTGGAACTATTCAAGAACTCATCTCTGGAACGTCCTATGTGAAACCAAGGCCATTTAGTTCACGAGCGGGTTCAAACAAAAAAAAAACAAAAAAAAAAAAACTTTGTCATTTCATCACAGCCGTTGTACTACACGATTCCTGCTGTAATCCCCACCGCGAGGGCGAGTCGTCTGCTGTCCTCACACATTTCCCCAGGTCATCTAAAGCCAAACAACTTAATCATCGGCTGTCAGTTGGTGTTTTGTGTGTAACGACAATTTTGTTATTATTATTATTCTAATACAACTGATTGTGTGACAAGTTGTTAGTTGAAAATCAAATGTACGTCTACTTCGCGTTATTTTTTTGTTTTTCCTTTCTCATTACTATTCTTAATTTATTTATTATCATTTTTTGTCTATCTTCTTCTTCTTCTCTATCTCTTATTATTTATATTATTATCCATTCAAAGATTTCGAGCTACTTTAATGATGGACCGGGTTGTTGTTTTTTTTAAAATACCGACATGGCAATGAAAGCAACTCTTTCGATTCAAACACAGACAAAAATACAAAAAAATGATGGCATGTGTGTGTGTGTTAGACGAATAGAGATATTGGTTTCCATGATAGCAACCGGGTAACCATTCATTCAACCGTGGCCAAATGTATTGCCATATCACTCTCATTCAATGTCTGTAGCATCAATTTTCACGGTCCGTTTTTTTTTTTAAATTAGTTCTTTTCCTCAAATCTACTTCACTAAGACAGACATCAAACAATTGCATGGATAATCCTATTGGCTGTTCGATACCTATCCCCACCCCCCAAACAACTTAATTTTTTTGCAGATACTCTTTGTGGAAAGCATCATTTAAAAAAACTATTTTACCTTATCAATATCACGCTAAAAACTTACAAATGTTACATCATTTTTTTAAATTTTTTTTAATTTTTTATTTTTGGATTCCCGTGATAACTTAACGTTTTGTTGTTTTTTTTAAATAAATAATCTAACTAATTGTGTGTCGACTAAGCAATCAAATTATGAAATAAGTAGTTGTACTGTGGGGTTTCCAAAAATATTGTTAGGATTTTTCCTTCTGTTTGATCTATGCAGTCAGAGCGTCACGTCCACAAGCACTAATTGAACAAGTTGTTTAGTCTACACAGTCAGAGCGTCACGTCCACAAGCACTAATTGAACACGTTGTTTAGTCTACACAGTCAGAGCGTCACGTCCACAAGCACTAGTTGAACAAGTTGATTAGTCTATACAGTCAGAGCGTCACGTCCACAAGCACTAATGGAACAAGTTGATTAGTCTATACAGTCAGAGCGTCACGTCCACAAGCACTAATGGAACAAGTTGTTTAGTCTATACAGTCAGAGCGTCACGTCCACAAGCACTAATGGAACAAGTTGATTAGTCTATACAGTCAGAGCGTCACGTCCACAAGCACTAATGGAACAAGTTGATTAGTCTATACAGTCAGAGCGTCACGTCCACAAGCACTAATGGAACAAGTTGATTAGTCTATACAGTCAGAGCGTCACGTCCACAAGCACTAATGGAACAAGTTGATTAGTCTATACAGTCAGAGCGTCACGTCCACAAGCACTAATGGAACAAGTTGATTAGTCTATACAGTCAGAGCGTCACGTCCACAAGCACTAATGGAACAAGTTGATTAGTCTATACAGTCAGAGCGTCACGTCCACAAGCACTAATGGAACAAGTTGATTAGTCTATACAGTCAGAGTGTCACGTCCACAAGCACTAATGGAACAAGTTGATTAGTCTATACAGTCAGAGTGTCACGTCCACAAGCACTAATGGAACAAAGCACTCTGCTGGCCGAGCACATCATGAAATAACGTAAGCCGTCCCTTAAACTCAAAGCGTCTGTCTGTTCATATCTCTATTAGTACTGTGACCACAACCCTCGACAAGTACTCGGGCAAACATCGCATCCCGCGGCGTCCCACCAGCTAATAGACTGTGACTTGAAAAGACATTTAAGCTATGCTGTTAGTTTTGAATTATTATTTTTTCCTTTAGGGAATAAAAGCACGAATAATATCTGGATGTCGTGGGTAGACTTTTGTGTGTGAGTCGGAGGAGGGTGGGGGGTTGCGGTGAAAGATAGACAGAGGGGTACGTTTGATGTCACGTACATCTGAGCGACATTCTGATTTCATTCTGGTAAATCGATCAACTCTTTCGAATCACACGCTGCGGACAAATAATGAGGATATAGGAGATGTGAGACGGGGCGGCATATGCATCTGTCTGTGCCATTTGAGCTGAATGAATCTTTTGGTAGGCCAGCTCGATGATATACACGGGAATAACAAAAGCAAAAAAAAAATGTATATATATATATATATATATAAAGTTAAGAAGTAAGTCATTTTGATTGTTACAAATCGTTACAATTTCTGTGGGGTAATTGATTTTGATTGTTACAAAACGTTAGTATTTGTGTGGAGTAAGTCATTTTGATTGTTACAAAGCGTTACAATTTGTGTGGAGTAAGTCATTTTGATTGTTACAACACGTTACTATTTGTGTGGAGTAGGTCATTTTGATTGTTACAAAACGTTACAATTTGTGTGGAGTAAGTCATTTTGATTTTAACAAAACGTTACAATTTGTGTGGGGTAGGTCATTTTAATTATTACGAAACGTTACAATTTGTGTAAGGTAAGTCATTTTAATTGTTACAAAACGTTACTATTTGTGTAAGGTAAGTCATTTTAATTGTTACAAAACGTTACTATTTGTGTAGGGTAAGTCATTTTAATTGTTACAAAACGTTACAATTTGTGTAGGGTAAGTCATTTTAATTGTTACAAAACGTTACAATTTGTGTGGAGTAGGTCATTTTAATTGTTAAAAAACGTTACTATTTGTGTAGGGTAAGTCATTTTAATTGTTACAAAACGTTACTATTTGTGTGGAGTAGGTCATTTTAATTGTTACAAAACGTTACAATTTCTGTGGGGTATGTCATTTTGATTGTTACAAATTGTTACTATTTGTGTGGCGTAGGCAATGGTTATTCCAAAAAACAAAAAAAAACTTAGAAAACTGGTCGCTATAAAAATCGATACCCTTTTGAACATATACACTGACAGCCTACCAGAATCGAATTGCATGCTTGAAAGGTGAGAATAGAACAAAAATAGCAAAGATAGAGCACATCATAGATAACAAAGCTGAGTCTTAATGTCCTGCCGCGGACGTACAAAGACGCTAAGTGATTTAGAAACTAATGGAAACAATTTTACATAAATGACAAGTTAACAGAGAAATTCGTAGAAATCATGTTTAAATATGCACTTACAAAAACTAACAAAAAACGTTTATGTGCACGTTCATAGGGTGGAAATATTCATCTATGATTTACTAGTTTTAGAGTAAAATGAAGCAACACAAAGCAAAAGAAAAATTAAAATCAAAATTTAAAAAAATAGAGCAAGGGAGATTATCGTGTATATTTTAATCAAGCCAATCCAATAGACGATTACTCCCCTTAATAAATATTAATTCCACATTATTAATTAAAAACATTGTGAAGAAAATTAATTCATTTTGACCAATTTAATAATAAATAAGGATTATAAACTCAAGCAACTCCTTAAGGGACTGAACACAATGACTTTGATGCTAACACTCGTATACTTACACTGCCACGCGCTGTGACATAGAGATGAAGCTGTACTGCGTGTAAAAATCCGGCTCTTCGTAGTCGTACTGTCCCGTCAACATCGCCATGCTCTGCTGTAATCCGACATTCGCCTTCTCAGAAATCACAAACTGTTATCACACGCCACAAGTTTGTTTTTTTTAAATCACAGTATAAAATAAGCAACGATTTTGTTTGTAACGTAGATAAGGGAAGCTGGACTCTCTTCTCTATCTGTGTATATGCTACGCCTCTATCACTCGACATGAACCGTCACTGACATGTGAACAGTTCGGCAGGTGTGTGTCCGAACGTTGTTGTTTTGTTATTAAGTGTGTCGTGTACACTGGATTTTTAGACACACTCTGATTATAGGAGAGTCACATTTTTTTTTTATAACCTCGCGCAATGTTGTAACACTAAAGGAATGCAGCTGATTGGAAAAAGTTGTAAATATTTGAATGAATCCTATAATTGGAGGATAAAAGTAAATGATGTGTTCTGAACACATCTTATACATACTTTATGCTTACTTTATACCTAAGAGGGGAAAAAAATGTCCTTTTTTAGTCTTGATTCTGCTGGCGCTTGAATTAAACACTAAGTACTTTGCAAATACATTGAACTAAAGATACTTTTAGAACGTGGATCGCATGACCTGCAAGTTAAGACTCACGAATGTTCACTGTGAACAGCTGCCGGGCGCCAACCCCACGTGGGACCACGGACTGCACAGGACGACTTTTAAGAAAGTGAACTGGGGTGGCGAGGCATCAAGAACCCACCAAGAGAGCCAATGTATATCCCATGTCAGCCCCCATTGCCCGGGGCTCAGATGTCGGAACGGTCATCCCGTTAGGGCCCAACTAAAGACGCGTCTGCCACAAATGCGCCCCCAACGTCGCCAGTGACTCCAAGTCGAAGACGCCAGGTTTACAGTTACATAAATTGTTGATCGAGGTGTATGAAAAATACCGAGACGAATAAAAGGTGGCGCTCACAATCGGCACTGCCATTATGGAAACAACCTGACGGTTCACACGCGGGACAATGTGACCTCCGTCTCAACAGCACACACACACACACAAATACTAATAATAAAATCGTTAACTATTATCGAAATGTCAACAAAGGAACGCCTTGTTTGTTGTTTAAATAATCCAATCATGTTGGGTTGGTGTTTTTTTTTTCCTCCCAAAAAGAAAACGAACAGAAAAATAATAATCTTCAAATCTCTTCAAATGTCAGCCGCCTTGAGATGAGCGGTCAATACACGACAAATACAAATGTTTTACAAATGTAAACACAAGACACGTCAGCCCAGTGTTTCTTGTTGAGTTATGTGTTTGAGCACTCATTACTATTTTATACACTTGTCTGAAAACATGCCGCCATATTTTGATGCACGCTTGCATTTTTTTTATTTTATTTTTTTATTTTTATTTTTTTTTTTAATTTTTATTTTTTTTTGCTGTTTTTTGCTGTTTTTTGTTGTTGTTTTGTTGTTGTTTTGTTGTTGTTTTGTTGTTTTTTGTTTTGCCGCTAACGTTACTTTGAAGATTAGCGTCGACCAACTGCATACGAAATCTTTCATCAGGTAGCTAAGGATTCTCAGAGATGGAGCCAACAGGGCGGATGCAAGGGCGTTATGGGTGATATTTATGATTCCGTTTATAGACGACGATGGGGGGAGCTTATGACGGCCTGATAAAAGAGAAAGTGTCCCGCCCTCGTCCATATCCTCGAAATAATTATTGTCACGGCTATTCACGAGAGAGTACAGGAATCTAATGTGGAAATGTGAGAGAAATGAAGATTCAAGAGAAAAAAACAATTCAAAGGGATCATCGAAAGGACAATTTAGGGGGTGTGGGGTAAGAGAGAGACATAGAGAGGGAGACAGAGAGAGAGAAAGAGAGAGAGACAGTCTGATAGAGTGAGTCAGAGAGAGAAAGAGACAGAGAGATAGAGTGAGACAGAAAGAGAGTGAGAGCGAGTGAGACAGACAAAGAGAGAGAGACGGTGCGGTGGGTGTCTGATCGTTAGAAGGCAGCATGCCCTTGAAATTAAAAATATGAGACATTATGTTGACCAGCAATGTGTTCCTGCGACTTTTCAATCAGCGTTTAAAATGCTGTTGTGGGCCTCTACACATTCCACAGCCTGATTGTAAAATGTGTTTACCTTTAATCTCATCTTAACCTAGAGCGATTCTATCTTACTGGGTCACCGGGTCACAGATGGCTAACTGATTGAAATCAAATCAAGTGGGTTCGTGCTGTGCTGGGTTCTGACCCGGGCACCCGGAAATACCGAGTATCAACACATGCTGTACACACCCGTACCCGGGAAAAAATGGAATCCGGGTGATTTAAAAAAAAAAAAGTTTAACTCATTTTCTATATTTATTAGAAAAATCATAATTTTAATTTTAAAATGTAAATATTATTGTCAGTGAAAGGGCTACTTTCTTATTGTTAATCAACCCTGACTAGATACATCTACATTGAATATATATATATATATATATATATATATATATAATTATTTTTTTTAAACTACGATTCATTCGGTAGATGTCAGCAGCTAATGAAATATTAATATGTTGGCAGTATCTTGTCTTTTAATTTGTTTATAACATTATTTCTTATTATTTTCTTGTTTCCTTACCTTGCATCACCCACCCCCGTCCAACTTTTTTGTTGTTGTTTATCCTTAGCTTAAAAGATGCCACTTTTCAATCAAATCTTTAAAGTTATAACCAGGTGTGTGAATGTATCACAATTTCTTCTGGGGATCGACTTACATGGCCACTTCTACAGAACCTCCTTAACCCTCATTTCTGCTTCCCTCCACCCCTGGGGATCGACTTACAGGGCCACTTCTACAGAACCTCCTTAACCCTCATTTCTGCTTCCCTCCACCCCTGGGGATCGACTTACAGGGCCACTTCTACAGAACCTCCTTAACCCTCATTTCTGCTTCCCACCACCCCTGATCAAAATTTGAATACCAACACATTTTTTTTTTTAATCTACAAAACAGCTCTACCCCCCCCCCCCCCCCCTTTTTTTTTTTAACCTACAAACCCCCCCCCCCCCCCCCCCCCCCCCTTTTTTTTTCTCATCACCCTCTTCTAGATTTCAAACTATAATTCTGGTTGTACCGCCACAACTTGACAAATGTTATAAAAAGGGGTCGTGGCACTTTGAGAACCACCCGGGTTAGGAGTATATCATTAAGCCAGTAGTGTTTTTGAATCCTTCCACTTCGATGCCCTCCGTGGTGGCAAACGGTTCTGTACATGCTCTTACCTCGTCTCCCCCAGTGGGTGGAACACAACATAGAAAATGAGATGTGACACCCGGACCCGGACTCTCCGGGTTTGTGGTCCCATAATACCCGGACCCGGACTCTCCGGGTTTGTGGTCCCATAATACCCGGACCGGGTGTCAACAAAAAACAAATTGCACCGGGCACAGTTCTTATATCCAGACGGTATCATAAAATGAACATCATCTCACGCCGCTGTGTGCATGAGACCAGATGACACACAGGACCAAAGAGAGGAAAGGCTGCCAGGCGGGAAAACACTTACTGGTTTGTTGGCTTTGTTGTTGATTGTTGGTTGTTGACTGTTTGTTATTGATTTTTGTTGATGATTGTTTGTTGTTGTTGATTTTTACTGTGCTGTCGACGTTAGAAAGACATGTTAGATTATGTATTTATTTTTAAATTAATTCGTAAAGTTGTATTTTTCGGCATCATCTTTGGAAACACGGATTCAAAGCTAACTACAAGTGAATTAACTGCCAAATAGCATTACATATACCTACAATTATTTTTTAATAGCACAATAGCAGACAAGCACCCATTGCTTTAGAGCAGTGGTTCTCAACATTTCCTAATACCGCGACACTTTAATACATTTCCTTATTGCTTTGGCGACAACAACCACAAACATTATTGTCGATGCCACTTGTGGAGTATGTGCTTCCAGTTGGTCTTAGGCTACCCCTGTGAAAGGTTGAGAACCGCTGCTTTAGAGGGTATTTAAAAAAAATTGTGTTTTAAAGGCAGGATAACGAAAAAAGAAAACTGGTATCCTGTGGAAAGTTACGCACGCCGCTGAGACATTTTTCCTGACGGAGGGCATTTGTCTGTAGATGTGCCGTAGACTGCAGATTGAACCAGTCTCTCCAAGACTTGGTCAAATAAAGCATGCCAAATATATTCGCATGTTTTGTGTTCCTTTGACTCGGGTGACCCACGGAATCTGTTTTCCCTAATTCATACTTTATTATTTAGTCACCATCTGGTTTAGGAAAGAAGATCCATGACTTAACCCAAACATTACAACAAATAAACACTGAAATGAACGTCTTAATTCTGACCTGGCGTATATCTAAATAAATCTCTCCCAGACATAGGGCTGGTCTCTCTAACAGACATAGGGGTAGTCTTTCCAAGACATAGGGCTAGACTCTCCCAAACAAAGGGGTAGTCTTTCCAAGACATAGGGCTGGTCTCTCTCAGACCAGTTTCCCCCAGCTAGTCTCTCCCAGACAAAAGGGAAGTTTTTCCAAGACATAGGGCTGGTCTCTACCAGACATAGGGCTAGTCTCTCCCAGACAAAGGGGTAGTCTTTCCAAGTCATCGGGCTAGTCTCTCCCAGACAAAGGGGTAGGTCTCTCCCAGACAAAGGGGTAGTCTTTCCATACATAGGGCTAGACTCTCTCAGACATAGGGCTAGTCTCTCTCAGACATAGGGCTAGTCTCTACCAGACATAGGGCTAGTCTCTCTCAGACATAGGGCTAGTCTCTACCAGACATAGGGCTAGTCTCTCTCAGACATAGGGCTAGTCTCTCTCAGACATAGGGCTAGTCTCTATCAGACATAGGGCTAGTATCTCTCAGACATAGGGCTAGTCTTTCCAAGACATAGGGCTAGTCTCTATCAGACATAGGGCTAGTCTCTACCAGACATAGGGCTAGTCTTTCCAAGACATAGGGCTAGTCTCTATCAGACATAGGGGTAGTCTTTCCAAGACATAGGGCTAGCCCATGTTTTATCAATATGATGCCTGGCCGTTTAATGGCCGTGGGTATGTGTGCGTGCGCGTGTGTGTTAGCGTTCGTATGCGTGTGTGTGCGCGTTACTGCTGGGCAAGAAGGTTGGCATGGACGAGCACATTTTAAAACATCGACCAGAAATATTTTTTTTTAAATTACTTGGGAAAAATAAACAACACCTCTGAGAAATTGAGGAAGCTGATTCGGGCCGGATGATGTGGGTGGGTTGTTGTTTTGGTTGTTGTTTTTATAAAGGAGGATAATGTCTTTATGAGTCTGTACAAAGATTATTTCTCCGAATGGAAATAATACATGAATTGGGAGGTGAGAGAGAAAATGATTACGTCACTATTTTGTCTTGGCTTGTTTGGCTTTCGAGCACACAAGGAAGACATTTTTTCAATAACGAGTGTTGGCTGGGGGGTGGAATGAGGAGAAAATCTAAAACTCCTGGACAATACACCGGCCTGACGATGCCTATAAGAAACACCGCGACATCCAAAGTATCAGGTAGTGAAAGAGCGCTCGGTGATAGGTTATCTTCAGTAGAAACCTTCCTGCAGTCCTGAACATCCAAAGTAGCAGGTAGTGAAAGAGCGCTCGGTGATAGGTTATCTTCAGTAGAAACCTTCCTGCAGTCCTGAACATCCAAAGTATCAGGTAGTGAAAGAGCGCTCGGTGATAGGTTATCTTCAGTAGAAACCTTCCTGCAGTCCTGAACATCCAAAGTATCAGGTAGTAAAAGAGCGCTCGGTGATAGGTTATCTTCAGTAGAAACCTTCCTGCAGTCCTGAACATCCAAAGTATCAGGTAGTAAAAGAGCGCTCGGTGATAGGTTATGAATCCAAACAAAACCTGCGCTCTTCAACACAGTCCTTACTCAAAATTCCCAGTGTAGATGGACACAGAAAGAAGTCATATGGAGTGCGCTCTTGTGAAGCTGTTGCGCCTAAATTGTGGAACAGTTTACCCTAATCTTTGAGGGACTTTGAAAATGATAAAAAGTCATTTAAGAACTATTTAAAGACTTTTTTCCTTTAAATAGATTTTAGGACATCAGAGCGCTGTGGGCATGCTAAAACAGTGTGGACATAAAGCGCTATAAAAGTACTCAATGACCATCATCATCAGTGTATCAGGTAGTGAAAGGTATCACCGAGATAGTTAACTTTCAATTAGTAACCTTCCTGAAGACCTGAACATCCAATGCATCAGGTAGTAAAAGCGCTTTGGGAGATAGTTAAATTCAATTAGAAAGAAACCTTTTCCGCATAAAACAAAACTATCACATCGATGCGGGACAAGGCTAAGCAGGTCAGCCCATTAAAAGGTGGGCGGAGCGGCAAAAATAGTTTGCATTTAGGCTCATCGCGTTATGACCGGCTAACTCAATTAATGATCAACTATAAATATTGGATTATTTAAACAACAGACTCGTGCCTTTAAATAGAGGAGAGACTTAACGAAAATAGAGGGGGGGGGGGGCAGATGCACACAATAAAAACGGATGCTGTATTACATCAAAAGCTAACTTGCGTGATAAATGCCCCATTCGGAGCCCTCTGGTGATCACGCGAGCGGACGGTTACATGAAAAGAAGGCCTTTTAGTGGATGTATTGGACAAGAGATCTCCCAAAGGGGAAAAAAAACAGAACACCGGCTAACTCAATTAATGATCAACTATAAATATTGGATTATTTAAACAACAGACTCGTGCCTTTAAATAGAGGAGAGACTTAACGAAAATAGAGGGGGGGGGGGCAGATGCACACAATAAAAACGGATGCTGTATTACATCAAAAGCTAACTTGCGTGATAAATGCCCCATTCGGAGCCCTCTGGTGATCACGCGAGCGGACGATTACATGAAAAGAAGGCCTTTTAGTGGATGTATTGGACAAGAGATCTCCCAAAGTGGAAAAAAAACAGAACATGGGAGCAATCGTGTATACATTAAGCAAACGGATCATGTTGAAAGTGGCCAAGACGTTTGAGTGTTGGGCTTGGTGGGCCATACATGTTTTTGGTATCATGGAACCGGGGCGAATGCCTAAGTCTGCGTGAAGACAACAGCAGGTTTCGTCCAGACTGGTTTCATCCTGAACAGAGTTTTCAACCAGACGATAAAATGAGCACTCTAATCGGGTAGAAGGGGAAAAAACCCATCTTTATATACGGAGATGAAAGGAACTAATGGATTGGTTCATATCATATCATATCCGCGCTCGTATCATTTGTGGCTGTCAAGGTTTAGCTGAGTAAGCATGGATTGGTTCATATCATATCATATCCGCGCTCGTATCATTTGTGGCTGTCAAGGTTTAGCTGAGTAAGCATGGATTGGTTCATATCATATCCGCGCTCGTAGCGCTTGTGGCTGTCAAGGTTTAGCTGAGTAAGCATGGATTGGTTCATATCATATCCGCGCTCGTAGCGCTTGTGGCTGTCAAGGTTTAGCTGAGTAAGCATGGATTGGTTCATATCATATCCGCGCTCGTAGCGCTTGTGGCTGTCAAGGTTTAGCTGAGTAAGCATGGATTGGTTCATATCATATCCGCGCTCGTAGCGTTTGTGGCTGTCAAGGTTTAGCTGAGTAAGCATGGATTGGTTCATATCATATCCGCGCTCGTAGCGTTTGTGGCTGTCAAGGTTTAGCTGAGTAAGCATGGATTGGTTCATATCATATCCGCGCTCGTAGCGTTTGTGGCTGTCAAGGTTTAGCTGAGTAAGCATGGATTGGTTCATATCATATCCGCGCTCGTAGCGTTTGTGGCTGTCAAGGTTTAGCTGAGTAAGCATGGATTGGTTCATATCATATCCGCGCTCGTAGCGTTTGTGGCTGTCAAGGTTTAGCTGAGTAAGCATGGATTGGTTGGCGTTATCGTCAATGGAGAGGAAAGAAATATTTAAATGGTAGAAGTATTTTTTTTTCCTTTTAAACTCTACCATTTGGATTTGTTTTTAATTAGCCCTAATCAACATACCGCATTCGAGTTTAGAAACAGAAAACATGATTGTGGAACCAACCTAAATTGGAAAACGTAGGCAGCAACCACGGCGAGCTACTTTGTTATACACCAATTTGGACGTACCCCATGGGGGGAGGAGGGAGAGGGGGGTATGAAATGGGAGTGAATACAAGAATTAAGGGTAATGTTTAAAAAAAAAATAATATAATGTAGTAGTTTTTATATTGTAATAATGTTTTTTTTTTTTTTTTTATTGTAATAGAATATTTTAAACTGTAATAAAAAGCTTTATAATGTAATAATATTTTTATTTTTTTAAATGTATTCTATATTTTAATTTGTATTATATGTTTTTATAATGAACGGAAATAACAAAATGGAAATCTATTCTTAACAATTTTGCTTTAAGAAATAATCAATAAAAATCTCCTTCAGATAATTTTTAATTAGTAACATCAAATATTATTATTTTAAGCGACTACACCGTACATACAGCGAGTGGCGGACATATAAAAATATGTCAATGATAATGCAAACAAAGGGCGTGTGTCAGTCGGTAGTTGTTAATCACGTTAAATAAAAACAACAATGTTTGACTTCTCGTAAGCAGATTAAACGATTTTTTAAAAAGAAACATTTTAACCAAAAGCCTCTGATCCAAACCTCGAGTAGGTCACGGCTTTGTTTATAAATCACGGCATGCAGGAAACGAGTTTCGAGGAGCCCGTTGGAACGGAAGATGGCGTCGAAAATCTCGCCTCCGTCACCATAACGCCACCAAAGCGCCCTCTAATCCGCGCGACATTGATAGCCGGTTCGAAGAGCCAGTTCCGTTACAGGGTCCCGGAATAGTAATCAAGGAACAACGCCGGTATCAGTGGTCAGGAGCAGGGGCGGGGGACGGGGAAGCGATCGTTATTCGGGATTATTTAGTGCAGCGGCGGAACGGCACACACATACGGCACCGCAGAACGCGACAGAGCAGCGGCACAACTGTTGGAAAGCAGGGAGAGAAGGAAGGACGCCATGGCAAGCATCGGCATGTATGCATTTCTTAATTTCAGGGGTATGCCATAAAGGCATAATACACTAGCAGCATGCTATATAGACTCATACCTTATGTTATGCTATAGAATCTTCAACAATATGGAATTATACATAAGGTTATGCTACAGAATTCTTAACTATAGAGAATCATACATTACTTTAAGTTGCATAATCATAAACTACTTGGAATGATGTATTTAGTTATTGTTAAGGACTTTAATATATATTGTGATTGCATGTTGTAAAGAGATTATATGTGTTGTAAAGCCATGCAATAGCGTATAAGCTATATAATCATAACAGCATTTCCATAATATTCCAAGTCCCTCACAGCTAAATAATCTCGATTCCACTGCTTAAAAACACGGCTAAAACTACTAGAAATATAGCGCAATGTAAGAGACCCAATCTAACTCCACCAAGACCTTTGTTTGGCCCGTATAATGAGGTCTCCACAAGAACTGATACGATGAAGCTTTTAACTACGCACGTGGGCTTCTTATCAGTGAACAGAGGAAGGGGGCAAGATAACTTACGTCAAATTAAATGGGTAAATTAATAGATAACAAGGATTACGCGCAGAAAAAAAGAGGTGTGTAAAAGCAGTAACTAGAGGGCTGAACGAGGTGTGCGGCGACCCAGGTGTGCAGTCATGGTCGTAGGTGTAGTGGATAGAAGGGTAGATACGGTGTCAGATCCAGAAGTACAGTCATGGTCGTAGGTGTAGAGTGACTAGAAGGGTAGATGCGGTGTCAGATCCAGAAGTACAGTCATGGTCGTAGGTGTAGAGTGACTAGAAGGGTAGATGCGGTGTCAGATCCAGAAGTACAGTCATGGTCGTAGGTGTAGAGTGACTAGAAGGGTAGATGCGGTGTCAGATCCAGAAGTACAGTCATGGTCGTAGGTGTAGAGTGACTAGAAGGGTAGATGCGGTGTCAGATCCAGAAGTACAGTCATGGTCGTAGGTGTAGAGTGACTAGAAGGGTAGATGCGGTGTCAGATCCAGAAGTACAGTCATGGTCGTAGGTGTAGAGTGACTAGAAGGGTAGATGCGGTGTCAGATCCAGAAGTACAGTCATGGTCGTAGGTGTAGAGTGACTAGAAGGGTAGATGTGGTGTCAGATCCAGAAGTACAGTCATGGTCGTAGGTGTAGAGTGACTAGAAGGGTAGATGTGGTGTCAGATCAAGGTGTGCATTGAGTGGGTGTCCATTGTTTTGGTGTAGAGTGACTTGAAGATTGTATGCAGTGTCAGATCCCAGGTCTACAGTCATTGCTAGGTACATGGTGTTGGATGTTACGTTTCCAACTCCAGCGTCGGGTCTGTATTTTATTTGGCTTTTACAATGTTTTCCGAATCGTATACACCTATCCTAGCAGCAGATCGGCCCCCAGTATACTAACTGAATCTGACGTATGACATATATCCAGGGTTATAAGAAAATAGTATTTTAGGAGACTACTTTCCAAACATGTTGAGGCCTTGGCAACATTACCATTCTTGAACAAGACCCAACATCTGCCTATAACACCACAAATCTAGAATCTAGCCCAAGACCCAAACTCTGTTATAACATCACCAATCTACTCCGAGAACTCTCGCTCCTGCAGTTACACCACAAGTGTAAAATCTAGCCCAAAACCCAAACTGTGCTATAGCATCACCAATCTACTCCGAGAACTCTCGCTCCTGCAGTTACACCACAAATCTAGAATCTAGCCCAACACCCAAACTCTGCAATAGCATCACCAATCTACTCCGAGAACTCTCGCTCCTGCGGTTACACCACAAATCTAGAATCTAGCCCAACACCCAAACTCTGTTATAGCATCACCAATCTACTCCGAGAACTCTCGCTCCTGCCATTACACCACCAATCACGTTCAAAGACTTCGTTTAAGCGAGGAAGACATTGAATGGCCCGCGTGCGGGTATCTTGTTGCTTCCCTTCACTTTCCGCTAGACTCTTGTTTACTTACATTTCAAGACTAAAACGTTTAACGCTAACATTATTAGTTGTTTTTTTTTCCTTCCCCAACGTTTGCCATACAACACTTAATCCACGAACACTGCACAATTTCTACGAATAATATCACTGTGGCTTACTCCTCCCTGAACCCCCACCCCAAAAAAACCACAACGTTTTCAAATACCAGCCGGCAGCCGCAGATAATAGAATTAGAATTTCGAGTACAAACTTAGGTAAACACGTAAAGAACGGTAAATCGATCGGGCGCAGCAAAACTCGAGGAGAGAGTTACACAACATTAATCGGAGCAGAAATTGGCCGCGTGTCAACAGAGCTCGATTTATCCTGAAGGCGGCCATAACCTTAAGCAATTAAACTGTGAGACAACAGCTTGTTGGTGTGATGCAGTGAATAGGGAGTCGATCACCTGTTACGATTCCCATGAAACAGCACCGAATGCATGTCAAGACTGACACTTGTATAACAATACAACTTTTTAATACACTTTTCTTTTTTTTTTTTTTTAAATTTGATTTTTAACCATTAAGCATTGACTTTATTTCTGCAAGCGTTACGCACACGGAGGGTTACATACAACGTAATGCCTCCGCGGCTAATTTTATGATCATTAACACGTATCCCGCCAACAGAATATGTAGACAGCATTTTTAAGTCAATATGTATAATGTGGCTCACCGGGAACCTACCTATTTTAAGAAAGGCTAACTTGTAAATACTTTATACGAACTTCGCTTTTTGTTCTTGGCTTGCCGGAAACATATTCGCACGGCTAACTCACCCACGTCCCGTCAACCTATCGAGCTGAAACTTGGCACATAGACTCGTTGCCGATGACAACACATTCTTTCAAATGTTCAGACACACCCCCCCCCCCACCCCCTC
>CAXITT010000066.1:1415590-1431384 GCA_964033795.1 Lymnaea stagnalis
ATACAGATCAGTCTTGGTGAGACAGGGGACATGTCCTATACTCGTAATAACGCTGGCTATGTTATACAGATCAGTCTTGGTGAGACAGGGGACATGTCCTATACTCGTAATAACGCTGGCTATGTTATACAGATCAGTCTTGGTGAGACAGGGGACATGCCCTATACTCGTAATAACGCTGGCTATGTTATACAGATCAGCCTTGGTGAGACAGGGGACATGCCCTATACTCGTAATAACGCTGGCTATGTTATACAGATCAGCCTTGGTGAGACAGGGGACATGTCCTATACTCGTAATAACGCTGGCTATGTTTACGTCTATCGGATTCTTTCAAGACGGGAAGAGTATCACTGTAAACTCGAGCCATATTTGGGTCAGGACGAACATGTTAAGCAGATCCATTCACTGTTCCTTTTCAACAATGTGTTTTCTGCCAACGCTCCACAACCCTTGTTTCGTGATAAGACTTTTGCTGAAGATGTGGACATAGCTGGAGGATGTTCCACTCGCATCAAGAAAATCTTCACACAACTAGGTGAATTCAGAGCTTTTGAACTGTTACGAAGTGGTTCTGACAGAGCCAACTACTTTCTGGTCAAAGAGGCCAAGATCATTGCCATGACGTGTACACATGCAGCTCTCAAACGCAGAGATCTGATAACAGCTGAGTCCAATTTGACAACATTCTCACGGAAGAGCCAGGTCAGATTTGAGAAATTACTTCATTCTTTGGAACACCTGTTTACGCAACCATCCATCTCCTCGCCCCCCCCCCCCTTTTCCCAGCTGCTCTGCTTTTAAGACCAGACCGTGGGCGTCGTCTGAAGACGTCAATCTGCCTGCAGGCCCTACTCCTCGCCCCCCCCCCCTTTTCCCAGCTGCTCTGCTTTTAAGACCAGACCGTGGGCGTCGTCTGAAGACGTCAATCTGCCTGCAGGCCCTGAGAGATGATCATTTTTGTACCAAAAGACGCTACTCTCCCTCTCGTCTGAGGCGTTATCTCACTTTTCAACGGAAATTACGACGGGTAATCCATTTCATATTTAAAAAAAGGGTCAACAACCTGCGAGTAGTATTACAGTGTCAACAAGTTACGAGCTAGAACTGCAAGTGTCAACCACCTGCGAGCAGAATTACAAGTGTCTTAGGTTTATTATGTTTATGTTAATGAGTGGAATGATTTTTTCGACATCATAAAAATTTTAATAGTTACTATTCCGGTCTCACTTTGCGTATCAATAATGTACAGTGGTTCTTTCATATTCAATAATTTTGGGTCATAGAGCAGACATAAAACTCTTTGTAAAGATACTGTTCAGCTCCTAATTTCGGGAGCATCGGTCCCAGATGTTGAGAGCACCAGGTCCAGCAGATATTTTTAAATCGTTGGTCTTGGCACACATTTTTTGAGAGCCACTGGTCCTAACACACAGTTTGAGAATCGCTAGTCTCAGCACACGGTTCGAGCCTCACCGCACCAGCTCACGGTTTCGGAGTCAATGGACCGAGCACACGGTTTGGAGAGTCGCTGGGCCAGCAAATCGTTTCAGATTCCACCCCCCCCCACCCCGGTCCCTGCACGCGGTTTGAGAGCCGCCGGTCCAGCTGATACGTTTAGAGCAAAGGTCCGGTAGCCATGTGCACCTTTCTTCTTATGATGTAATCCGGCTGGACGCGTGCCGTTGGCGTCAGCGGTTTTATTGATTGTTGTCTTGCGGGAATTGGGGCTGGAAGAGGCTTGCGTAGATCATGGTTGCAAATAACAAGAGGAGCTCTAATTTTCTTGAGATACACAAGAAGAACTCTGCATATAACACACACACACACAAAGGATAGCAATAGAAATACTCAAGTGATTAAAAATATTGGGATTTTCTTTATGGTATTTATTAGGACCTTATGAGGTTTGACAACAAACATCAGATTACCTGGAATCGGGGTACCGGAAGGTAAAATAAAAGTGTGTGTGTGAAAGAAAAGAAAGGGGAAAAAGCGGCGCGGGGGGGGGGGGGTCAACCACGGCGCCAATTTTAGAATAAATGATCCAGAATCGACTCATTATTATCCGATTAGGGATGTCACGTCAATTAAATGTTAAGCTGTTGCGTAAATGACATTGTCAGTTTTTCACTGGTAGTTTTCTTTTGTTTTTAAAAATATCAAATCAAAGTCAAAACACTGTACACGGCAGCGTCAGGTGCGTACGTAACACAAGGTTCGACCATTCTTCTTATTTAACCATAATTCCATTAGGACATGGCGTCAGCGAGCCGTCCAGCTAAAAACTACTAATGCCCTCCCCAAAGCAACCCCACCCAAGCCCGAAAATTCCCCTAACTTTCGGGCCGCGAAGCGGCACACTGAAGATCTCCACCTGCTAAGAAAGCAGCCCCTCCCCCCCCCCACGTAAATTCCCTCTATCGACGGGCTTTACGGGGGCCATCTAAATCTAAGGACATACGGTCAGTCGGTGACGTTGCTCTCACAGCATCAGCTGTCCACTTTTATAAATATCGAGAATGTATGTTTAGGTCCGAATATCTCCCGAAGTAGCTGGGACGAAACGGTTGCCTAGGAACAGCCTCCTCAGTGGATGCGTATGTAGAATAATTGGCGTGAGTGGTAGCGGTAGGGGGCCGGTGACAGCGCCTCTTTGGTCAACATGTGACTACAGACAGACATGTCAACCGAAGCCCCGTGGGGTTTAGCCATACAGAAGTTCGGAATTAACTGCTGTTGCCTTTTACGTGGAGCAAGAACTTCCAAGATATGGAACTTAATGTTTGAAGATGTTTATCCAATATCTGCCTTTTGTTTAAACAAAAAAACAAAAACTTTATACCAAGAACTGGCAACAAAGGCATGATTAAAAACCTAACCATCGAAGCCATTATTTCAGAACAGTGACATGGCCCCTGGCAGGCCGGATGGGACGGACTCACACACAAAAAAAAAAAAAAAAAAAACGGCGCCGGTCTCCCTGGGCTTCTGGGTATTCTTTCGGCCACACAACATGGCGAAATAACAACTTCCAGCTTTGGTAGACGACAGGATCTGTCACGGTGAGCAGATAATCGATACCCACGTCTATAAACTGGACAGGGCTCTCCGAGGAACCTGTTTATTGACACACGATACCACGGTGACATGGTTTAAGTCGATGTCAATGGGTGTCGCTGTTAGGGCATGGGAGTGTCCTTGGTTGGGGCGGGAGGGAAAAGTAATTGGTGTCGGTGATGAGGCAGGGGTATGTACATGGTGATACATGGGGAGATAATGGTGTCGGTGTTAAGGCAGGGGTGTGTACGTGGAAAGAAAAGGTTGAAGGGGGGGGGGGGGTAATTGGCGTAGGTATTAAGGAAGGGGGGGGTCGTGGGGGGAGATGGGGGTATTGGTGTCAGTGTTAAGGCAGGGGCGTGTCGATGGTGATTTTCGGTGTCTGAGCAGAAGTCAGATCAGAGAAGTCATACCCGAGAAGTCAGACCAGTGAAGTCAGATCAGAGAAGTCAGATCTGAGAATTGGGACCAGGGAAGTCAGACCCGAGAAGTCAGACCCGAGAAGTCAGACCGGAGAAGTCAGAACCAAGAAATCAGACCGGAGAAGTCAGACCTGAGAACTCGGAGCGGTGACAGAACGGAGACGTCCAACCGGAAACGTCGCAGCGAAGAGGTCTCAACGGACACGTCAGGTCGAAGATGTCCGTGCGAAGGCTTTAAAAGCGGAGACGTCCGACATCAAGACAGCAGCTCGTGACACCGGGTGCCTGACAGGTCTTTTCGGTGACGTCTGTCTCAGTCTGGTGATCCGGTGAAAACCTAGGGTATAATCGCGGGAGCCGTACCCGGGTTTAACGAGGCCCGCCCTGGGGTTTAACGAGGCCCGCCCTGGGGTTTAACGAGGCCCGCCCTGTCTATAACAAGTTAGCACTTTTAATGGGTGGCCGACTCGAGCATCCACCACTAGCACCATGTTCTTCTCATCTTTCCACTATATCACTGATGTACGTAAGTGTATCATTCTTCCCACGTCTCACGATACCTCATAACTCGCCGCCCTTGTCTTTCTCCCCTTCAGACCTTAACCCTATGGTTAGAAAGTGAATCTTGATTGGAATGAGCCGGTATTGATCCGTACCTGGCGTCGACTTGTCAGTAGCCGCTCCTACGAATTATGTGTTTTTGTTTTATTGTTGTTGTTTTTGTTGTTGTTTTTTGCCCTTATCGGTAAGGGCACTAGAAACTCTGGTGTCAGAATTGACTGCGTTACCACGCGTGAGATTAGCTCTGACGCGTGAATCTGCTGAGTAAGGGGAAATATTTCACAAACGGTGCCATGTATTCAACACCGGACCTTTGTCCACTTCCAGACTTAAGCACTATTTAACTAGGACACGTCCTAGCTTCATAATGACTACTGACTACTGAAAACTGATCAATTAAAAAAAAAAAATTAATAGAACCGCGTTAAAACAGTTAAGAATGTCATTAAAAAGCAAGGGAAATATTAATAGAATGAGTTATTAAATAATTATATTGCCAAAAAAAAATCACTGTTTTCTATCTTCTTGCCTTAAAATATATATCTATATATATATTTTTAAAACTAACTTCCGGTAAAGAGAACATTTCATTGACTCAACACAGCCAGAACGAGTAGGTTACTATTTATGGCATCTCAGAAAGTTAATAAAAGTGCCCCTCTGAAGATTACTCACGCGTGTGATTGTAAGAGAGTGAGTCTTGGGTGTGTGTGGATCCATCCAACATCAGAGAGGCGCGCGCGCAACACAGCTGAATGTCTGCGATGAACATAAACTCAACGACAACAATGTAGTAGCTCACACCGCACACACAAGCAACCAACACCGACCTTGCAGTTTCGTGTCAACGGTGTTGTCGAATTGCACAGAAAAAATAATTTGGAATACAGGACCGAGATTAGGGGAGGGTTGGAGAAAGGGGTGGGGGGGGGCCTCAGTGCTCAATGAACAACTAAGACTAGGCCAAGTGAAGAAAGAAAGAAAAGAAAAACGCAGAGTTTATAGCTGTTATTATTTCTTCAGGGTAGTCTTATTGATCCTCTCTTCTTGTTGACGACGGTCGCTTTTCTGCGGCAGCAGTTCTCAACTCAACCTTAGACCGCCAAGCTATTTAAACATTGAGCTACCTTTGGAAAAATTGCGTGTGATAACATAATGTCGCAAATGTATGTGTACGATTCTCGTGCTTTTTTCGCCCGGCCGTTCGCTAGTGTTCCGTTATTCCCGCAAGCGGAACTTGAGAACCTCGAGCAAGTAGGGCGTTTACATTTCCATTGGCGCATGCTTCGCTAATTTTCGCTCTGCGTAATGAATAATTGAAAGAATTATAAAAAAATCCACACTATACCATTGACTAACAAACGTTCAGTTCCATTTATAGAATATCTCCAAAGCAGCAGTACAAGACATCAAATCTCATTACGCGTTTACAATGAGACGGAGCTATTTTAATAACGGTATATAAACAATAATATTGATTAAAATTTTTAAGGCTATATTTTGTCAGAGCACGGCACATTTTATTCAATGACAAGCTGGTCCGTAAATACAGGAAATCGAAACAAAAAACTACAACAGCAAGAACCATCATACGCATACTCCGTCGTGTTCGGTGTCAAAAGGACGGAATCCCGGTATTGACTTTGAATCTGAGACGTTTACCCGAAAAGTGCCGGAATATGACTAGTTATTAAAAAAAAACACACAGCTAAGAAATTAGTGACACTTTACGTATACCCCAAAATTTCCCGAATATGGCTAGAGATTAAATAAGACAGCCATATGAAGCAATTTAAAAATATTACTTTTAATAGACAAGCAGTGTGGTTTCGCTTCTCAAAAATTCAACACAAAAAATTCACTCTAAAATTACCCCTCTTCACCCCCCCCCTTTCTTTATGTAAACATATATCTAACGACATTGTTTAAAATAGTTCGATATACTGAAACTCAAGTAGCTGCTCTTCTTCCCGGTGGGGACCCACGAGCGTCACTTACTAAAATCATTAACAATTTTGTTGTTTGCTTTTGTCTAGATCTTATCTCCTACCCTGTCCATTCAGATTGTTTTTTTTTACTATCCCCTACACTCCCCCCCCTTCCAAACCGTGAGTTTTTTTCACGTTAGTTGTATCCAGACGAAAAGAAGAACAATGTGTCAGAAATGACACTCAATGTCGACGAAAGTGAGACATCTGTGAAATAGAGCTGAAAAGAATATGGCTTTCATTCACGTTGAAGTGGCGGTAACACCGCCCCCCCCCCCCCCCCCCCCNCCCCCAGACGACATCGCAGAACTATTGATTTCCTCAGTGTCAGGCGCAGGAAGAACATAAGAACTGATGCAGATAGAACTTTGGGAGAAATTTGGGTTACACGATGCGTCTATATGACAAATTGATGATAAATTATTCACCATAAAATCGATCAAGTTTCTCTTATTGATGTTAATATGGGCCCTATTGTTTCATTGTGGGTTCCGCTTCAGATGTGCAAGACACCATTGGGGACATATAGGGTTTCTATCTGAGAAGGCCCAACAACAAGTTGAAAAAGCTAGGGTTTCTAACTGAGCGAGGTTGACAAAAGGTCATCCATCCACTAGAGACAGTTAGAGTTTCTAACTGAGCTGGGTTGACAAAAGGCCATCTATCCAGTAGATAAAGCTAGGGTTTCTAACTGAGATGGGTGGACAGAAGGCAATCGAACAACTAGAGACATCTGGTTATTCTAACTGAGATGGGTGGACAGAAGCCCAACCAACCAGTAGAGACAGCTAGGGTTTCTAACTGAGATGGGTGGACAGAAGGCAATCCAAAAAGCAGAGGCAGCTAGTTATTATAACTGAGATGGGTGGACAGAAGGCCATCCAAAAAGCAGAGACAGCTACTGATTCTAACTGAGATGGGTAGACAGAAGGCCACCCAACCAGAAGAGACAGCTAGGGTTTCTAACAGCTGGGTAGACAGAACGCCACCAACCAGAAGAGACAGCTAGGTTTCTAACAGCTGGGTAGACAAAGGGTCACCCAACCAGTAGAAACAGCTAGGGTTTCTAACTGAGTTGGGTGGACAGAAGACCATCCAACCAGTGGAGACATCAAAGATGCCAGTAGACAAAAAGAAGGGGTGCACCTGTTCAAGAACCCCTAGAACAAATCATGTCAAAAGAGTTCTAAAAACAATTAATACATTTGTTACTCAACAACTTCACGGTGTCTTATTTATCAGTGTTCCATAATTACAAATCGAACTTTATTTGTATTTGTAACCCCCACCCCCAACCCACCAAAAAAAAAAAAAACAATTTTTAAAAAAAACAGGTTGATCACAACAGATGATAGCCGGCCATTTCAAGGGACGTAATAGAAATTATAATTAGATTTCAGATGTTATAAAGTTGCTTCCCTTGACAAAAGAGTTGTTTTTGTTTTTTTTTATTTTGACCTGGGTTTCTTTACCAATTTATTTATTTAAACTGAATATTTTTCGGAATAAGTGATCGATGATCGGTGAAAGTATGAAAGGCCAAAATGCTGGACCCGAGATAAATTGGCTCGGTAAATTCTAACTTCCTGGAATTGTTGGCTATGTTCAAACTTTGGTTCAGCGGAGTAGTTTGAACCTGGATAAGTCTTCTTTTTTTTTTTCCTAACCCACAGAAAATGGTTAAAAATTGATTCAAAAAATGATGAAAACGAAGATGAGCTAACATCATCAAGTTCATAGAACAAAAGGGCATGAAACAACTAGTAAGTTGATAATACTAAATCCCATGGCTTCATTAGTGTGCCTTGTTTCAAGAAGACAAGTCTTTGAGAAACAATCCTCTATTTGGTGGTGTGATAAAAAGGTGATGAATAAACAAAGAGAAGATTTTCATTGACGGATTTTTTCACTGTTTGTTGCACAAAATAAAGAAACATATTGCAAGGAAATCACAAATATAATAACTTAAAAAATATTGTTAAAATTTCAACTCACCATTTTCACTTTTTATAACCTTCAATTTAATATCAGCAATATCATATTGAAAATTTAATTATAAATAAAATTAATAACACTCCTAGAGCGTTGTTGTTATGTCTTTTTACAGCTCGATGACATGAGTTAACACAACGGTTCTTAAACTTAAGGGATTGGGCCAAACCCTCGAAATTAAATATTTCCTTGCACATTTTTTAGGTTTAGAGCTATTCAAATTCCTGCTGGATAAAAAAAAGAAAAAAAAAGAGTCCACTGAAATAAAACATCTGTTCTTTGCAGCCCTGTGTGACAAAGTTCACCAAACAGGATGTGGCAGATAATGGGGAAAAATTGCCTCAGTCATCAAAGTAATAGCTTTTTTTTTTTTTTACTTTCTTTAAAGTAACAAGGGATAATAAGAAAAGCACAACTGATGCAAGCACAAAAAAGACAATTCTGGTGTGAAAATACAAGAAAAGAGCTTGAAAGGAGAGAAGATCAAACATCAATTTTTAAAAATTAACATAATAAAAACATTAACAAAACAATACGAAAACATTAACAAAAAAAACATTGGGGGGGGGGGGGGGGNGTGAATGAATTTAAAGGAATTTTTTTTTTTACGGAAATAAAATTAAACTTCCCAATTAAAAAAAAAAAACATTATGAGTAATCAATTTTTTTTTTCAAGACAATGAAATGACAACTGTACTAACAATACTGACATTGAAAACAACAGTTAGTGGCCTACTCACTTTCCAATAGTCTCACAGAAATCATACACATCATCAAACAGCTTCTCAGAATCCAAGGCCTCTCCCATAGTCATTGCCAAATTTTACTGCAGCTGGGGAAAATATATTCACCAATAAGCCATCATCAACAGCAAGGTATACACATTTATGTAGGTTATGTGTTGGGGAAACAAGAGTGCTCAAAAAGTTCAGATTTAATCTACCCACACAGACATTGCAAACATAGCAGTTATCTTTAAGGAGAAATTTGATTTTTGTTAAATAGTTGTAAATAGCACTGGTGTTTTTTGGGGGGTTTTTTTTGTTTTTTTTTTAAGATACAATTTTACAACCAAAGACCCTCTTTTTAACATAGAACGCCACCAAATAAAAAAAAAAATCATAATATACCTGCATGAAGGACACCCTGCTTTATTTTCCCTGGAGCCCACATTATATTGTGTTATACCACTGAGCTATACACTTTCATGTAACGAATTACATAGAATTGAATACGTAAGCTTAAGCACGTGGAGTTGATGCCCTTAGCTAGACAGATAACTGAAACTGCAGCAAAGATATTTGTACTGAAATGTTTAAAATAAAAGTGCAGTTTTGCCACCAGGTGGTGTCATGAACTAATCCAAATTATATCTGACCTTTACATGTGGTACTTCTAGAAAAAATGTGTATTACCATACGTTTTTTTCCTTCCATGCATTAAACCACATCAAGGATCTAACAAGCAAGGATCATCCTGGGGCAACTCTCAAAATAGTGGGGATAATAACGGAAGTGTGTCTGTTACCAGACACTTCACAGGGTACACAATTTTTTTTTTAAAAACTGGTCTCCAATTATATTGGTTTCTTTTAGTTTGGAAGCTAAAGATATAGTAAAATTTGCATGCAGCGGCTCAGACGATGTCTTAGAAAACAGTATTATTTTCTACAGTGATTTGTTAAAATAAAACAGAGCAGAAATGTGCCCAAATTTGCATGCAGCGGCTCAGACGATGTCTTAGAAAACAGTATTATTTTCTACAGTGATTTGTTAAAATAAAACAGAGCAGGAATGTGCCCAAATTTGCATGCAGCGGCTCAGACGATGTCTTAGAAAACAGTATT
Organism: Lymnaea stagnalis; assembly: GCA_964033795.1. Taxonomy (NCBI): domain Eukaryota; kingdom Metazoa; phylum Mollusca; class Gastropoda; family Lymnaeidae; genus Lymnaea; species Lymnaea stagnalis. The sequence goes on from CAXITT010000066.1 coordinate 1,425,460, forward strand.
ATTTTCTACAGTGATTTGTTAAAATAAAACAGAGCAGAAATGTGCCCAAATTTGCATGCAGCGGCTCAGACGATGTCTTAGAAAACAGTATTATTTTCTACAGTGATTTGTTAAAATAAAACAGAGCAGGAATGTGCCCAAATTTGCATGCAGCGGCTCAGACGATGTCTTAGAAAACAGTATTATTTTCTACAGTGATTTGTTAAAATAAAACAGAGCAGAAATGTGCCCAAATGATAGCTTTACTATACATCAAATTGAAGCATATACAGATAAACTAGCGTAGGAAGGGGGCGCTCATGGTGACACCTATTAATCTATATATCGAGTCACACATTTTGCCAACTGTAGAGCTTTTTCATGGGGTTGGGGAGGGGATTGTGTGGTGAGGCAACATGAGTATTAGCATGCCATGAACCTAGCTTTGCGACTGTGCACAAACCCATAACAGAATAAAACAGTGCTGTAAACAACCTACCATGAGACTATTTAAAGATCTGTCCTAGCGGGTTATTTCACAATCACTGCAATCTTAATTGAGTTGTATCACATTAATGTATTCGACTTAACTTAGAGTGTAACAAAAATAATTATTTAGCAACCATGTTATCAAGCTGTGATACAAAACTGTTGGCAAGAACTAAATAGCAAAATTTAATGTATTTCGCCTACAAAAAATTCAAAGTTGCACCAACGGTCTAAATCTTAAAGTATCGCACAATTCTTTAAATGAAAATGTTTAGAAAAATGTGATTTCAAAATACACCATTTTAATTATATAGCAATAATATTTCAAAGTTGCCCTTTTACAGCTTTAATAAACTTTAAGAAATTTATAGCTGAATGAGAAAATTTCATTACATAGCACTTCAGTTAGAGTGAATTGCAAATATAGCTAGTCGTTCACTACTTATAACAAGTTTAGTGGGCAAACGAAACACACAAGATAATGAACTGGACTGTTTCTACGTTGCTTTTAACTTTTATTCTTAACATAGGAACATTCATAGGAATTCTAAACAAAATTTCCCAAAATGTCACATACAAACAATTTTCATATAATGTATAAGAAGACATTACAAAGCACAACGTGTGGCATTAGGTCTTCATGTTATTAGTAATAGTAAAAAGATGTTAAATTTGCTTTAGTTTTTCTTTATTACTTTAAAATACGTGTTGTAATTTTTCATATATAAGGAGGCATAATTTTCTTATGGTATATTAATTATTATCCATCTTGGCTTATACATGCAGTTGCCTGAAACAACATTCAGCAAAAGAATTTCTAATTAAATAATATCATATATTTGGTAAACCATAATAAGCATCATTGTTGCACTTTTTACTTCTCAAACAGGGAAATATTCAAACATTGATAGAAAAGGCATTTTAAATTTTTATTTAAAAAATATAAAACCACTGACAAGAGGACATTGGTTAGTCAAATAATTTAGCCTAGTGTTGAAATTAAAAAGGACTGGGCCATTCTTATAATACAGAGGTTCTCAACCTGTGCGTCGCGTCCCCCTTGGGGGGTTGCACGACACTTTCACAGGGGTCGCCTAAGACCATCTGAAAACACATACACTCCACAGTTGTAAAGTATTAACGAAAATAATATTGGGGTTGGGGGTCGCCACAAAATGAGGAAATGTATTAAAGGGTCGCTGCATTAGAAAGGTTGAGAACAACTGATGTAATACAATAGACCTAGAACAATAGGCTTAATAGCTCCTACTGAATAGACAGTGTCTGGTGAGTTTGAGTTATGACCCTGCAGATGTTAAATGACAGGGGCTAGAAAATTAACTTTAACTAACATAGGATAGAACTTATTTATGTACTCAGGTGGGTTAAAAAGGTAGGAAAACGCTGCCTAAGACTTAGAATCCTAAAAACTTGCAGTAGGCCCTATGCCTAATTAACTTAATAATCATTAGCCCAACTAGGCCCTAGCCTAATTATTATTATTTAGGAATATACTCTGGGCCTATATAATATTGTCACTATAGATTTGCCTTATTGACTAACCATATTTTTAAAGATACCAGACTCACTTGTACAACAGCAATTACAACTGCTGTGGGTATTATTTGGTGTGAGGCCGAAGTTATTCTATAATAGACTAAAGTACCTTTAGCCTACAGTCTGTACCAGGGGTTTTTAACTAGGGGTTTCATGATTCCCCAGGGGGTGCGGGAAGAGCCAAAAAAGTTTTAATTTTAAGCAAAAACCAAAACAATTGAAGAAAAATATCTAAAATGCATAACAAAATATTAAATGTATAAATTGATAAATTTTTCAATATCTAAAATGTTATGTGTAAATGTCACATCTGCTTACTTATTAATAGTATTAATAGGTCAATAAAATAACATGAAATTGCAGAAAACAATTACATTTCATAAAAATGGTAATGCAATTTAATGAGAGACGAAACCTTTATATTTATACATTTAACTCGTCGTAATTACTTTTTATTACTGGGGGGTGGTGCAGGAAATGTTTAGAAATCAAGAAAGGTGCAATGCTGCAAAATGGTTAAGAATCCCTAGTTTATACTCTATTCAAGAGGTTATTAATCTTTTTGATGTGCCGCATCCCTTATCGATTTCAAATGTTTCCAGCACTCCTACTCAAGTCAAATACAAAACTTTCCCAGACCATGGATAAAAGTATCATAATAAAATTATAAGGTAAACTTACACTCTCCCCTCTTTTCCCTGCTTTAGGCAAAAAATAATGCACCAGTTCAAACCAGTTCAATTAATTGGGAAAATAAAATCACCTTGAAAACCTGGATAAGAACACCTGCTCACTGCCATATTCACTTATTTATTAATTTTAATTTTAGGCGATATTGTATAAGTTAAGAATAAACCTAGTATGTAAGAAAATATATTTATATTATACAAAGATGTTTACAATATAGCAGTATAATTTATAAAAGCCTATATAGGTCGGTAAAAGTGCAGATCAGGTGCTTAAATTATTTCTTAACCAATTTCGAATTTTAGCATGCAAATGTGCATATTTTTTTATTAAATTAACGCCAAGCAGTAACAGTTAACTAACGCTAATTTTTACATCACTAAATTTTCTTTTTGGTTTCTTTTTCTCTGATTCCTCCCCTTCCTATCTAAACAATCTTCTTTCTGTCTATTAGCCCTTTTGACAGCTTCTTTCCTCTGCAGACACACGTATTCTTTCCAAACAATGGTAATCTCTTCCATTTCACATCCGCATTATACAGACCATCCAGGCCTTCAAAACAGCACTCAAGACACATTTATTCAAAATATATTATCCTGATTCCCACCCCCCTCTGACCCAATAAACGATGCTGCTGAGCGCCATCCATGGCTTGACATGTAATAAATAGAGATGGGGGGGGGGGGGGGGGGGGGGTTTACATTTTTATAAAGTTCTTGTATGTCACTGTTTTAATTTCATGTTTATTATTGCCCATATTTTTATTTATGTGAAGCGCGGTGAGCCCAGCCCTAGGTTGGGGTATCCCGCTATATAAGACCACTGAAATAATAATATAGCCTCTTTGAACACACTTAATGATAGCCTATAATATGCATCTCTACTTTTTTTCACCCTAAATGCCAGATTTTTTCACTACTAAGGTGGTAAGCTAAAGGAAATATTCAACCAAAAGGAATATTCCAGAGAAAGAATGAATAAATGGGGGGGGTTTGGAACTTTAAAAAATTCGGTTTTTGGCTAAGGGCCCAAAAATTTGTTTTTTCTTATACTTACATGAACTACCATATAAATATAATTTTAAAAAAGGCTACTACATAGGTGAGTGGATTTTGACAAAATTCAGTACACTAACACATACACTTGATTATCCATACTCAAATGCTGAAGGTACTGATCTCATAATCTTCACCCTTTTTCCTTTGGGGCTGGGGTCCCCATTTTAATTTTTCTTTATCTTAGCTAAATAAATACCGGCAGACTAAGACAACAATATAGGGTTCTACGTGAATTGCGGACACAAGCAAAACTTTGACTTTGTAGCTATATTAATATCCTTCATAATCGTTATTTAAATATTTGTGGATTTGAAACACATCTAAATCTAATGATATGATATATTTCTGATGTAATAAATGTTGTTTTATTTAGCTTACTCTAAATATCTAAAAATGATTTACTACAATCTCACATATATTTAATTTTAGTTTCTTGTTTCATTTTGTGCACATGCCTTCAGTTTGAAAATATCATTTAGTATACCAACTTATAGGTGAAAAAAACTGGCATATAAAAAACATTAAATGGAGAGGTCATTTTATTTACAGGCTATTATGTACCTTTGAGGGGTGTTCAAAGATGCTTATCAAATAAAAGTTGTACAATTTAGTTTTAATATTTAATGTTTAGTCAGTTTAATTCTAAAGACATACGTTTAAAAGCAAAAATACGAAATTCGTTAGTACCGAAATAATATATGCACCTGAACTGCACTTTTACCCATAGCTAGTTATCTGTTAAATTAAATAATGATTGTAAAAATTTAATATAATTCAGGACCAATTTAGCTTCTTAACTTTAACTTACTACTAAGTTATTTAATTAACTTATAACTTACCAATCCAAAAATAATTGTAATACTGGAAGATTCAGTGGATAATTCTTATAGGCTATACAGTCTTGTGAATATATTTCATAAATACCAGACTTACTAAGAATTAGGGCCTTCTACACTTCTTAACACTGTACCTGACTCAGAGTCACAGCGCTGACAGTCACTTACGACTTACTAGTACAAACTACAAACACCGCGAACTTTTGACTTTCTTTCTAGTTTACTATTAATTTACTAACGTACACTTTATTTTAAATGGCTTTTGGTAGTTTTTCATAAATGAAATTGTGATGCAAATTTTTAATTTGTTCCTCGTTCAATTTTTTTCTGCACTTAAAAAAGTTATTCACAAGTCATTAAACATTAATTTCAAGCGAGATTAGTAGAAGTTTGAGAAGCTTCTTCATCATGAAAGTAACTAAACTCAAGCTACAAGCGGAAGTTTTTAAATACACATTTATTTTGGGGCAAAACATTATAGTCCACTAAGAAAATATACATTTTACCCCATTTATTTCAGTCCATATTCAAATAACACTTATTTTTTTTAAAAACAATCTCTTCTGTCGGTAGACCTTAATTCATAAAGCAATCACTTTCATTGTTTAAATGTTTCAAGCACTGAGAGGCCATCCATAAAAGACGTCACGCTATTTGGATGCCTTGGTGTTTCATTATTTCAAAGAATTTACACTAATTCTAATATTTAAACCAATCCGTACTGTTTTACTTATTTATCTGCTCCACATTTCCATTCTGTCTTTTAATCCCCAACTTATTAATCTTGTTTACCTCATCTTCACAGAAATCACCTATTTGGTGTCAGATCATTACATAGCTCACTATAAATATTTACACCAAAACCGAATGCATTCCCCTGTATCACTTCTACGTCAACTTACGGCCCCCCCCCCTACTGGCCACTGAGCAATGACATGAACCAAGTCATCTCCTCAGACCAAAACGCTTCATGTAAACCACACAACCACCTCAGCTATCAATAGAATATAAACCGTTGTGTTTAGGCCAGTGCCCCTTTTGAGTTTGTTTGATGTTTGTTTGTTGTTGTTTTTTTTAAATGTTTTATGTCTTTCTATCCCCACCCCACCCCCCTTTTTTTCCTACTCCTCCCAGTGGTAGAGTTTTTTTAAAAAGGAAGTCTGCCTGATGGCGTAAGGAAAATTTGAATTTCAATTTCGCGATCTATGATCTATTTATAGACGGTGATATTCAACGTTATAAGTTATAAAACTTACAAAAGGGGAAATATATTTGCAATAAATCAAAAATAATAGAAATGGTCCAAATGAAACACCGCC
>CAXITT010000066.1:1433800-1454422 GCA_964033795.1 Lymnaea stagnalis
GCAACATGGCACCCTGGGCGGGGCAACATGGCACCCTGGGCGGAGCAACATGGCACCCTGGGCGGGGCAACATGGCACCCTGGGCGGGGCAACATGGCACCCTGGGCGGGGCAACATGGCACCCTGGGCGGGGCAACATGGCACCCTGGGCGGGGCAACATGGCACCCTGGGCGATGCGGCGTACATTCTGGGAACTACTGGGCTCGCCGAACAGCCAGCGGGGAAAACATGTGGCCCGTTTTTATTCCTTTTAATTTACTGTGCCATCATAATTGTATCAAGATTATTTCACTTGGATTGCTTGCTTTTTTATTTAGTTATTCGTTATTACCCTGACAAGTTTTCTGTATTGTCTGTTGTTATGGTCTCATTTTGTTGTTGACCCACTTTGGTGTTGACCCATTTTGGTGTTGACCCATTTTGATGTTGACCCATTTTGCTTCACCCTGTTTCATGTAGCGCTCCCCCCTCCCCATTTTTGTTTTATAACTGCCAACACCAATTAACGTGTCCTTGTGTTGGCGAGTCATCGTCCAGCCATGGCATCTCTTGAACTTACTAAATATGTCACATTGGCAAATGGCGTTGGCGGGCCGTCGAGCGTGAGCTCTTAATGCCCTCCCCGACGCACCACCACTCATCACAGACGCTGACTCTCCCCGACCCCGGACGGTACGGCAGCACGCCAGGGACTTCCCCGGACCTGGACCGCAACTGTTCGATCGGATTTTGCTGATGGAAGCTTTCCCCGACAGGGGAGTCCAGTCGACCGAAAACGATGCGTTTAAAGCGTTCGCAGCCGACTCTCCCAGGGAGTCGGGATGGTACATTAACGTCCTAATATCTTCCCCAACCCATCCCGGTGAAGCGTCGGACGCCCTATAAGAGGGATTCTACTGTGGGTTTCCACCACGCAACTAGTTTGCGAAGTAGCTGGGACGAAACGGTTGTCTAGGAACAGTTTTCTCGGGGCTGCGTATTTAGAATCATCGGATAGAGCAGGCCTGCACAACATACTGCCCGCAGGCCACATGTGGCCCACGAGCACCTACTTTGTGTCCCGCGAAGTAACGAACTATTCTTATTATTTTCTTCCACCTGTCATTTTTTCTTTTGGCCCGCACAGGTTTTCCATAAAGAATTACACTTTGAGTTGTGCAGACGTGGGCTAGAACCTTCGCCTCTAGCGGCCTCACATCCATTAACGGCAACTTGTCATCATGATCCCTACCCTGTTTCTGCCTTCACTTCCAGCTGTGAAGCGTCAAAGCTGGTAGCCGTGTAGGTGCTATTTTTATTCCGGCAGGTACCATGCGTGTCCCTTGTCTTCCCACGCAGGGCACGCAATGGAGGTCTTGTTCCCCGGGTAACGTCGACGCGGGCCGGTGGCCGACGCCTCCTAATCGGCAAGCCACAACAGACTTGTCAACCGGAGCCCCGGGGAGCTTGAACTTACTAGAAGGTTCTAAATCGAGATGGATAATTCTCGATTGTCCCTCTATACTGAAAGTTCGATTCTAGAAACACCCCCTCCCCACACACACCGCCAGACTATAAATAAGGTAGACATGCCATAACCAAATTTGAGATACATCTACGAGACTTACAAGACTTTCACTCTGTGTTTTTGTGTATGTGGATTAATATCTTTCCCCTTGTCATATTATAAGCATTCAAGTCCTTTAAGTTAATTGAGTTTTTACATCAATATAATAATTAATAATATTTGATTTAGAACTTATCTATCAGAATTTTTGGTATAAATAAATTGATTACTTCTAATAACACTAGCATGGCTATCGTTTTTCTTTGTATACTGGTTTGGAGTCCTTTGTTAAATATTGTTCATCTAATGAGCCAAAAAAGCCTTTTTAAACATATTACATTTGTTAAATCATATAATGGTAGGTAGCCCTTTTTTTTTTATCTCAATCATAGACTTTTTATAAAAACAGGTTTCGAGAAAATTCGTTCACATGTAATTTGTGTTATTGTAAGAGTCAGTAATTAATAATAACATGTAAATAATAACGAAGATGCACCTGAATGTAAACTTTACATTTTCATGATGATCTAGCAGCATAAGGCATAATCCTAACAAGGACTGAGTTCTGTAATCACATTTATTGGTCTATGACTTAAATAACAAAATGGCACATTGATTTCATCAATACAACCATCAGTTTACAAAAAAAAAAAATTATGAGAGAAAGGCTTCCAATTTTTCAATTCTAGGATGAAAATTGAGACTCAAATTTCATCTTTTTTCTTAATAAAGAAGACTTTTCCTTTTGTTGTGGGTTTTTTGTTGTTTTAAAAAAATTTTTTAACATGTATTGTTGAATCTCTTAAATGTAAAGAGTAAAAATTACAGAAACAGTATTTCATTAGAAATTTTCAGTTTCAAATATAAAAAACTAGAAACATTTTTTTAGCTGTACAATTAACTCCAGGATGCATCAAAAGTTTAGCTGTACCAGGTACGATCAACTCATGAATTTATCAACAGTTTAGCTGTACCAGGTACAATTAACGCCAGGATGTATCAACAGTTTAGCTGTACAAGGTACAATTAACTACATGATATGTCAACAGTTTAGCTGTACCAGGTACAATTAACTCCAGGATTTGTCAACAGTTTAGATGCACCAGGTACAATTAACTCCTGGATATATTAAAAAAACAACAGTTCAGCTGGATCAGTCACCATACAATTAACCCCTCTGGGCGTAAAATCAAGTAGTTAAGCTGTGCCAGGCTTTTCATCAAAACTGGTAGCTACAAAAGCCAGTTGCCTACTTTATATAAAAATTCTGGTCATTCCATGCAGTCAACCAACAAAGAGACCATGCAATACTAGTAGCAAGTTGGAATAAATATTGTAAATAAAATTATAATACTTAGCATGGTTATTTCTTGCAGGGGAAACATTAAGAACAATGTAACGAAAAAGCTTGACATCGAGACCCATTTTCCTTAACACAGCTTGAACAGACTTTCCACATTTTTATCCTTCACACTTGAAGCACATTAACAAAAAAAAAATAACAAAAAAAAATTTAAAAATTATGATTTAGGCTAGTGTTTTATTAGAAAAACATTATACCTAAAACTCAATCTTCCTCAAAATCTGATAAAGTTATACCAGATACTTTGACCTGTTAATAACCAAGCAAAACATATTCAAACAATACGATCATATTAACATTACAAATTTTAATGTCTTGTATTCCATAACATTTTTCACACTTCACATTTTGAAAAACTAAAAAAACAAAAAAAACCTAATAGATATATTCAATATGTTTTTATTTTATAATCGCATATAGTACATAATTTCTATTTATACACACTCACTCCTCTCACACACACACAAGACATTTATGAATTGACAGATACTGTCTGTGGAGATTCTTCTACTTTGTCTTTCTTTTTTTGCCCAATTGATGGACTAGCCGGTCTTGGCTTGTTCTCGGCCTCCAGCTGTTTGATGTACGCATCCCGTATGAGCCTGAATGCCTGAGCATTAGCATAAGGCATCTGAAAAATATAAAAAATAAATACTTTTTCCCATTTATAAGTTGACTTAGACTTGGGCAATTCAAATAAATACAGTTTAAATTTAATTGGGTGAAAGATTGAAAACTGCAAATATTTATGACATTACCAGTACATCTTTCTAAAGAAATAAAGAGCAGATGTTAAAGCCTTTCACAACAGGTTAAATGTGAATAGTTCTCATTTTATCCACATAGCATACCTGGTAAAACCCCTTTTAAAAAAAGCTCAGTACCAGCAGTCATCTCAGATATCTCACAGGGCTCAGATTGTATTTCTGGAGTATTTAATTGATACTTTTTGTTTATTTAATAAATCCTTTTCATTAAATAATACAACGTGTTGTTGCTTTTTTGGTGTTTTTTTGGTTGTAATTTTCATTGAAATGAAGTTGCGTCCATAGTTTATTTCCATCTAAGATTTGTTCATTCATTGAAGTTTTTGTCCTGCAAATGCATGGTGGAAGCTTTGGATGAAATAGCTACTATTCAGGTCGACAACACCTGTTTGTTACCATCTTGTTACAGAAACATCAAGGAAACAAGAAACATTGTGTGAACCTTGGCACTGCAAGGGGAGACAATTCATAATGCTCTTTCTTTCTTTCTTTTTTTGCTAAGTTATACCAGTACCAAGGGCAGATTGGCATAGTGTTGAGAGTGCTAAGGTTTAATAAAAAAAAGTTAAGCCACTGTTAATACAACAGATTGCTTGCTAAAGAACTGAGAGCTCATCTATCTGCCCCGCATATGTTTGTGGGGAATGAATTTAAGTATAACTGTGGAAAGTAGGAACAGCTGTATCAATTCATGTTCAAAAGTTCCTCCCAGTTGACCCGCTGATTGGGATTTAAAAATATCATGCCATCAGCTCAATTAATGGACAGCCAAACCCAAGCTACATAACACTCCACAATGAATACCGTATTTATTGGCATATAACATGCACCTCAATTTAAGAAGGAGATTTCAGGAAAAAAAAACTAAACATTATATCGGCGTGTAACACGCATACATCATTTGCCGCCAATAAATACAGTAATAATTTTTACATTTAATCTAACTGACTTGTGCAACTAATAAAAGAGGTTTAAACCTGGTATAAGTTAATAAGTTCAAGTACAAAATGGAAGTATATAGGAAAAAAATGAAATTATTTTGTAACTTATTTACATTGTTAAATGCACTTTTTTAAATCTGATATAACTCACTGTTCACAAATTACATTACTATCTTTGTGATTTACATACTTCGAATTGCTTCTAGCCAGCTCGACAAACATGAAGCACTTATTACAGAAATATAAACCGCTTGGTGGATCAGTGAAGCCAGCAATGACAATTAAATTATCGCAAGTCACACTTCCGACACGACTTTTATATCCAGGAATTGACCAATATCTTCAACCTCTCACCTGTGTTATGGGGTCAAAATACTTTGCTGGCAACTTTGTCACAGGACATATTGACTTGCCAGGTGGTTTTCTTTTGCTGGAGATAATTATGGAGATAAAACAAATGGTTTGAGTTACGTGTAAAATATCACTATAAAAATATGGGCATTTACACTTTATGCACACCTTGTTTATGCATAATTGAAAATTATTGAAACACTTCAAATTTGTAATTATTAATTGCAGTATTTTATGCATATACTGTAGATTACTACTTAGATTAAATTTATTAAACAGCACGTAACTAGCAATAAAATTATAAAAGTTGCAGATTTTTACTATTGTAAAAAAAAAAAAAAATTAATATGTTTACGTTTTAATAAAGAAACTAAATAATCTGTGCATTTTGAATAAAACCAGAACATTTTTAGAAATTATGAGTTTAAAATATTTTTTTGTTAAAATTGCCCCTAAAAAAGAAGTTTCAGGTATTTCAAAGTTATCCATATAATAATTATAGTTTTAAACTATCAATGTCCTTTAAATTAAATGCTAAGCATCACCATGATAATATAAAAAACCAGCATGCCAGAGATAATTCAAAACTATCAATGTTAACCACACTTAAAGTTGCCCATCTACTCACACTTGTGAGAAAACCTCTCTAAAAGTAGCCTCGTCTGTGAATGTGATGAATGTCCTCTCACACTTCTCATCTACTGTTAGCTCTGGTTTCTTTGTCTCCAGGACCCTGAGGGAGTGACGCAATGCATATCTATCAGAGAAAGCGACCGTCAAGTGTTGTGATTTTTGTGTCATAAAAATTGTACAAGAGATTGTCATCACCAAAAACCTCAATGCTTAGACACTCAGTGGTTGTTGGGTTGTCATGAAAGGAGATGCCTCATTAATATTGATGTCTCTATTCATGCACCACAACAAACAATTTTTGTGACATGCATTTTAAAATGGAGTAATTGATATTAATATTAAAGTTTGAATACAGTTCATATACCAAAACTTGCAAACGTGTTTATTATTTTTAAAAATTATTGAGTTTTACAAAAAATTATGCATTTTCAAAGTAATTTAAAAAACAAACAAAAGTTCTTCACTTTATTTTATCTTTCAAAAATATCAAATGATACAAATACAAAGGAGTGAAACTAAAATTATGATGAAACTAATGCATCTAATCTGCAAGATTTGTGATATAGATTTGTATTACATTCCTTTTCAGTTCCCTCGGTTAAAATAAGTTTTGGCTGACAATCTCTTGTACTTGGTCCATGCAAGAATTTATTAAGGACACTAACAGTAAAAGGCACAGTATTTCTCAAGTGTAGATTAATGAATGAATTCCTGATTAATTCCTGTTTTCTCAATTGCGTGGAAACCCTGCTATACCTTTGTCAGACATGATCTAGTGAGAACTTTCGTTCAAACGGCTGCAAAAATAAACACTGTCAACGTTACTTGTGCTGGGTGTAATAGAGTGTTTTAATAACTATCTGATTTGAAGCCGTTTAAACCACAATGCTGACGTTTATGGATCGCAACGAATGGAAACACTGCTTTGATCACTGATGGCGCAATTATTAGGTTAATTTATCTCACTCATAATCGTAGTAGGTCATTATTGTTAAAATATATTATAAATCATTTGTGATGGTAATGTATCCAGATTTTTGCTCCAGAACAACATGTACACAACTTACTCCTCCGAGTCGACATCAACATCTGGCTCATAGGGTAACTCTTCTATAAGTGGCATTGTAAGAGAGTGATAACGAATGATGGGCCCTTGATATGCTTGCTTTACAACACGTGCTCTCTTTTTTTCAAGTTCTAGCTTCTGGTAGTTTTCTGAAATAAAATTGTATTAATATTCAAAATATATTTCCGGTACACATTTAGAAATACCTTTGTAGAGGACAACTTGCACAAATATAAGACTTAAAAAAACTTATGAATTGATCAGTTTCAATTTTTAACCCGTTTGTACCACCTACAGCTGTTTCAGATTGAGCGGCCCAAGGCGACTTTGTTTTGGATTCGCTCCCCTTATTTTTTTCTTATTTTTTGTTAAAAGAGTTACATTTCGGAATTAAAATTTTATTGGTTGATTAATTAAAATTTTAAAATTTTCATTGGTTGGCTCATTATCATATTTCTTTTGTTCCGCCAGATTTGATATCTTTGGGGTGCTTGTGGGGTGTGGAGATTTATTCATTTTGTGGCTATATTTTCATTGGAACCTGAAATAAAGTGTGTAAAAGTGTATTTCATGAAACTGTAAGTTGGATTTTCATTATTTCTTTAGTTTATAATTATTTGGGGGCCTTTTTTATTGTTTTTTTGTTACCTTTTATAGTTTTCTTGCCAAAGTGTGAAATTCCATGTGTTTTTATTTGTGGATTTACGGCTAGTTTTTATGGTTCAGGTTAGGTTTAGAGATCGATTTAGGGTTAGGGTTAGGCATAGGGATCGATTTAGGGTTAGGGTTAGGCATAGGGATCAATTTAGGGCTGGGTTAGGCATAGGGATCAATTTAGGGTTAGGGTTAGGCATAGGGATAGATTTAGGGTTAGGGTTAGGCATAGGGTTAGATTTAGGGTTAGGCATAGGGATAGATTTAGGGTTAGGGTTAGGCATAGGGATAGATTTAGGGTTCAGGTTAGGCATAGGGATCGATTTAAGACAATTTTTTCATACATTTTTAACATTTTCTTCCTAATTTTAGCAAACATGAATTTTTTTATTTTTCCTTGGCCGCCATCTTGGTTGCCTCAACCCGTGAACACGTAAAAGTGCGCGGGTCGAGGCAACCAAGATGGCGGCCATGGAAATAGACACGGGCCGCTCTCTCTTAAATAACCCCACCTACACATGATATGATTTTACCTAAACTTTTCATGTTTTGAATCTCTGTTATTTTGGCTTCTTCCAGTAGTTCTTCCTGTGTCATCCTGCGAATGTGTGAAACATTTTTCTTAGCTGCCATGTCTTTTAACATTTTGTCTTTCTCTATATCCAGCTTTTGCCTTGATGTGGCTGCCTCGGATTTTAATGCTGTTGATCTTCTGACTGATTTTCTTTCTAAAAAAAAATAAAATACAATTTATTTTTAAAAATATAAAAGTTAAGAAAAAAAACTATATAGGCCCTACTTATTCGAAAAAATCCCTAATATTTTTAAGTTGAATTGGGAATGAGCTTAAAATCAAACAAATATTAACCTATTGCTTGAAATCACACATATATTAACCAAACTAATATTTATATAGCTATCTTCACTTATGAATAAGATCTATTGAATACCTGGTGAAACATAAATCTGAATAGCAGAAAGCACTTCTTTTGGCTTTTCTTTCTTTGGTTTTTTAATAGGAGGTTTCATATCTTTATCCCCAGCACCTTTAGGGTCCTTGAAATAGAAATTTTTTCTTAAACTTAATATTTTAATGATAATGCAGTTGACAATATTTTTAAAAATTCTATTAGTATATTAAAATATTAGCTATAATGCATAAATTTAATTTATCAGGTAAGATGACTATACATTTTTAAATAATAATAATAAGATTTATTAAAAAACAAAAGCTCCAGTTGCTTTTTGCTGAAGAAGATAGGCAAAAAAAACATAATGATTGGAATGTGGTGTGAGAAAGTTAACTTCCTCTACAGGGTTGAATGCTTCACCATCAATAATAATTTGCCATCATCAAACCTTGTAAGCTTTTGTAACAACTCCTTTTCTCTTTTTCTTTGGCTTGCCATCAACATCATCATCACTCTTGACTTCATCATTTTCATCAATACTAAAATCAGAATCAATGACATCATCAGAATCAGACTGTGAGGAGTGATAGTCCTTGTCTTCTTCTTCCTGTAGAGCAGGAAATTGAACATAAATAGAAAACAATGTCTTAGAATAAATATAAATTATATAAAAATGATGTGGTATGAACACAGAGTTATTTAGAAATATGAGACACACTCTGAAAAGAGAAGTCAATAATTCTAAATTATGAAGTTATATTTTAATAAATAAAAAACTAATTTGATAATATTTATTAATAACAAAAATATATTACTTCTTCAAAACCACCATAGGTTGTTTTGTAAAAATCATCTTCATCTTCTGCCTCTAGCAACTTTGACATTTTGCTCCCGGCATTAGCACGCTTTTCTCTCTGTGCTGCCAGCATGATTGGTATCGAAGTCATAAAATCTTTTTCTGAGATAAGTAACGAACAGTGCTATAGTATATTAGTATTAATACTAGAATTAATTACAGACAAATGTTTCTTCTAAGTTTAAATTGTCTTTTGTTAAGCATTGTTACTTGTAATAAGATGCAATTAAATCATGAAAAATTGGGGAAGCCTAAACTAGTTTATAATGCACCATTCTATGTTTGTGAATAATTTTCAATACCACTATTGCTGATTTACCATTAATTACTGAAATTATATTTGATATAGGCCTATAAAAATTACAAAACTGAACAAAAAAAGTAAATTTTTAAAAAGAATTTCATAATCTGATGCCACTGTAGGCCTAGGCTTAGTAGTTTAATTTTTTCGCAGCAAGTATAAATTTGTTATCATTTTCAAGTTGAAATCCTCATACTCATTTAAAACATACAGAACTATTGACTATGCCACTATGACTAATCAAACTCAAACAATATTTACATGTTTATGATGACTGATAATACACCAAAGTACAAAGTACCTATAATCTAAGATCTAGCAGAAGAAACTAAACTAAGACTTAGTTTAGACCAGAGGTTCCCAAACTATTGACTATGCCACTATGACTAATCAAACTCAAACAATATTTACATGTTTATGATGACTGATGATACACCAAAGTACAAAGTACCTATAATCTAAGATCTAGCAGAAGAAACTAAACTAAGACTTAGTTTAGACCAGAGGTTCCCAAATTTTTTGTCTCGTAGACCACTTGCCATGTTTTTTGGCATTGGGTAGACCCCTTGCTTACCTGATATTGATTTTTTGCAAATTCATTAACTTCAAATGTACTTTTGACAGCTGGCATAGTGGTACTCACTTTGAAAGATTTAAATTTATAACGGTAGTGAAGTGTAGTGTGAAAAACTTTAATAAAAACATGTTAAGTTTTATAAATTTATTAATTAAATTCAAGTTAAAACGAACCAAATTAAAATTTATTTTCTTTTACATAAAATAACTAAGCAAAAAATAAATGCTTTTAGTATGGGGGATGAACCTGATGTTTTAGTAATACATATTCAACATTTGGCATCAATTTAGTTAGGTTTAATCTCACATCTCCTCGGTTAATGGTGTCAAGTTTGTTTCTTTTTTGTTTGTTAGGTGATTTGTAACTGCGCTGAGACCCCTTTCCACTAGGTATGAGAATGGAAAGGCAATTAAAAACTTTCTCGCGATATTCCATAATACAGGATAAGTAACAGGTATGTCTTTTCGAATCCAGAATTGCTGATATCCGTTTCTAAACTGTACCTTAAGTTCTTCGTTAGTGCTTATTCCGATCAGTTCCTATTGTAATATGACATTGGTTTCTTCAATGTCACCATATTATTATCCCCTGTGGTATTACCACAGTCAAAACATCATCAAACCTAGTTTCAAAATCTGAATAGAGGACATTTAAATGTTGAATGTAGGTTTAAATGCCGTCTTCTTGGCAGTTTGTCTGCGACAAACTGGGGAACTGGAAAAATCCGCACCGCCAAATGTTTTACTTCATTAGCTTAATTCTGGCAAGAAACAGTGAAATTATGGAATTTGTTTTAATCAAACTTAGACTGTCAGATTGTAACTGCAAGTAAACTATATTAAATTGAGTAAAAAATATGTTAAATAAATAGGCAATGTCTGTTTTACACTTCATTAAATTTTCTTTTAAAATTTGATCTTTAGCATCCAGAAACTTCACGTAAAAACCAAGCAATAAATCTCCGTGATCTTGTGCGCAGATAAAGTTGGAGGTCTAGCTAGCTAAAGAGTTGACACAGGCTACAATTTACTGCGGAAAGATACTTTTAAAAAAATATAAAAACCTTACACGCAGAGAAAATAAAAACATACGAGGACGGAGCTGCGGGAAACTGCTAGTATAAAATAATTCTTAAACATTTTCATATTCATATATCAGAAAATATACCTAATAAGCCTAATAACATAACTTAAATTTTAATATGATTCTGATTCTTCATCATGTTTCATGAATATTTATGTTTTTAAAATTTTTACTTCATAGGTACTTTTATAATTTATGTAGGAAGATATTAAGGTAATATTATGTAAGTAAATAGACACTATCTGAATCTGTGTATGTAGATTATTCCATTCATGGAATGCCAAAATAGAAGACACGACCTGCTTACATGAGATCCACTATCGTGGACCCCCATATTTCATGGACCCCCAAGTTTTTCTCTCTCTGACATGGACCCCTTGCAAGTTGACCCCTGGCCCTGGGGGTCGATATAGTCATAGACCACTAAAGCACTATGGGAATCTCTGGTCTAGACTATTCTTTTTCTTTAGACTTTACACTTTTACTCATTAATATTTACTCTCATTGAGAGTTTGACATCTCAATAGACATAGTTGTACACATAAGTTAGACATGACAGATCACTGATACTGATAGTACTATTATTTTTTAAGTTTAAAGAGTTAGTTAGTACTTAACTTACTACTTAACTTGGTCAAGTCTTAGTAACTAGTTTCAACTTAAAACTTTTAAGTAAGTTTTAAGTTTAAGGCAGTTTTGTTTTATTTTTAGTTTAATTAAGTCATTGAATTCATTCATTGATAGAGTTGATCATTCAGTATTACTTTAAATTTAAATAAACGGTATTAAATGTTAGGGCTAATCACATAAACCTGGGTAATGTTTAAAAACCACAGTTAAATAATCAACTAAACTATATTGTTTGAAGTTCAATATTATAATTACTTGTGTAATAATATAGTAAAATGTTCTGTAAAATTCCCAAATTTCAATTTTTAACTAGCGAATGGTTATTCTCGTTATCGATATACGACGAAAATTCTATGAAGTTGTCCGAGATATGTAACTATATATTAATTTTTTATTTTAGAAGTTTCAGCCTTTGAAAAAAAAATAGAAAAGAAGACCAAATTGTAGTAAAATAATTCTTTAGTCATTCAAAATCTTTTAAGTGCCAAAAAGATGTTAAGATAATTTGATTAAAATTAGTACATTCCACTCAATTTCAGTTTCGGCGCGACTAATATCCGAAATGATAGTTCAGGGTATGGTTGAATTAAATTGTCAAAGTATTGTAATATTGTGATGAAATAAATGTTTATTGTAATTTAAATTTAAATAATTTAAAAATGTTTTCTTCGAGATTTTATACACGTGTTAAGTGATATGTGGTACGCAATGATAAGTGTCTGAAATTATTTTTAAGACTCTAGAGCAGGGGTCTCAAACTCGCGGCCTGCGGGCCATTTACGGCCTGCAAGACGATATTTTGCGGCCCGCTACTTGACAGCAAAGTTTAGTGTTAATGCGGCCCATGCGTTTTCTCCTTCTCATAAAATCTGACCCTCCGCGAGGGTCTCAGTCGAATCTCACCGACTAGTCTCTGATTTATCTTGTATGTTGAGGTTTGGACGTTCATTATAATGGTAAAAACAGTTTTAAAATCGAAATAAACGTTTTTATTTTATAGCATTTTATGAGACAAACATGGTTTTGGGGAAACGTTTTTTGAAATTTCATTAGTGGGTAATGCTCAACCATAATTGTGTAAATCGTAGCAGTCTTACACAGTATCAAAGAATCCCTATTGATATTGCCGATAGTGTTTACGAGTGACAATGAGGGAAATTCCGAGCCTCTCATCTTGGTCATTTTCAAAATAGGGCTAGTAAAAAATACCTTCTTCTGCGATTTAAAAAAAAAAATATCAAAAAGCTCTCTCCCTACAATAGCATCTTCCTTAGCATCAATAATTCATAAATATTGTCTGCTCGTGCCTTCTGTTTGAATATGTTTAAGTTTTAAAATCACCAGTGGGAATTGCCATTTAAAAAAAAAAATTGTATTCTTTTTCGTCTGACAAGAAGCTCATTGTTTTCATAGCATTTATTAGCTGAATATTTTTATTTTAGATCACATTGAATTTTATTTTATTTATAAATGATATAATGCCGTTAACAATGATACGCAATGTGACGGCCTAGTTCTTAAGAACCATAAATCTTTTTATTTGTTATTAATAAAGGTTGAGCAGATTCGAACAGTTGTACTTTATTGAATTTGTAATCGCTTTATTTGTGCAATACTTGTTGCGGCCCAGTCTCACTCAGACTCTACCTCCAGCGACCCCTGGGTAATTTGAGTTTGAGACCCCTGCTCTCGAGATTCTCCTTTTTCAAAATTGAAAAGAAAGAGGAGGGGAAAAAAATTGAATAGCATTTTGAGGTCAATTGTCCTAGTACAGGACTCATGAGGATCTAACAGAAAAGTGAGAGGTTTTAACAATACATAAAATTGAAATATAAATTTAAACCCCAATCATCATTAAAGTCAGATGAATTTATTGAATGGCGTTATCTTGATTTATTTTTTATTTGTAAGGGAGGGAGGAATAATCTTGCTTCTCTGGTGTTGTTTATTTTCTTTCGTGTGTGTGTGTGTGTTATTTATTTATTTTCATTGTATATTGATGAATTTACTTATTTATTTGGGGGTCGGGAGTATCAATGTTACTCTAGACTTTCAATGAAAATTCACATAAGTTATGCGCATTTTTTGTATTTTTTGAAACATCAAATGAGGCTGAACAAGTAGGCCTAGTTTTTACTCTACCAACAGTAATTTCCATGTCATTTTCATTTTACAACTGTGTCATAAACTGAAGATAAAGTTATCACCATAAAACAAGCAAAATATTTTTGTTGAAGAGTTATACTTTGAGTATGTGTTTGTGTGTGTGGGGGGGGGGCACATATTTGTGACGATGTGTGACATTGTCTTTTTTTTAAATATTTCTGAAATCAAATAAAATAAGGGTGGGTTGGAAGGGTGGGTCAAAATCAAGAAAAGTAGCGTTGCGTCATTTATGGATGGCCCTTATTGAGAGTTTGAAGTCAACAGAACAGCGACTGCAGAGCACCAAAGGCACGCCAGAATATCCCGGGTTAACGCTAGACAGGGAGATGTACCATCAGTCCCCTGCAGCTGCTGTACAAGTCATTTTCCTGCCAGAAACGGTCTCATCGGCCATCTGCGCACCCTGAGCAAAGTTCAGAATTAGCACGAATTCCATAAATCAAATTGTCATGGTCGATTTCGACGGACTAGCTATATATATATATATATATATATATATATATATATATATATATATTATATAAAATTAGTAAGTTTCTAACCCAAATTACAACCCATAGTAGTTGAGTTAACGAATGTCAAAGGAGGTCCGTTTTTTTTGGTAATCATACTGCATCAAAGTCTAAGCTGCAAGGCACGCACCTGGAAAGGGGGGGGGGGGCGGAACAACCATGGCACCTGTTAGGGACCCGAGCTAAGTAGGGGCCCGCCCTTTTTAGAGTTTTTAAAATATACGCATATGTCTGAAACACGAAAGTGGCACGAACTCTGTCAGGCCCAGAATTGACTAGTAGGCGAGGGCTTGAAGCTGGAGTGTAAGGCAAGAGCGCGCCCCTGCCAACCCCCAACCCACCTCTTCATTTATATCGGCCTATGTTTTAATGTATGCGTTAAATTACGAGTCTTTTCTATCGCAGAGTAATCAGTCACGCGGAAACAACGTGCCCATCGCGTGCAAAGCCTATATTCTTATTCAAGTCCGAAGTACACACGAACGGTTTCTTCCACGAGTGGTGTCACACTCGGGTTAGGGTCAACATTTGGGGAAATTAAGAATTATGAGATTGCAATGAACATAAATTAGGGGATTTGAATCATGGATAAATAAAAAGAAATGCCATATATAAAACAATCAGGTCCAACCTTAGACATTTTGGCACCCCAGGCAGTTCTAAACTTTGGCGCCCCACCTCCTGCAAATGCTCATTTTCATATAAACTGTAAAATAATTGTTCATTTTAAAACAGTCTTATTCCGACAACTAAGTCTAAGCACTAACAAAAAAAAATATTGAGATGGATACAAAATATTAAAAACTAATCTGGCTTTATTGAGAAGTCGTAGCCTGACGGGTGGGGGTCTTAATAAATGACGTCCACGGGATATACGCATCTTTTCCACCCATCTCCTCTATGGCAGCATGTGTACAAAAGAAAGTATTTCATGGCAGCATGTGTACAAAAGAAAGTATTTCATGGCAGCTTGCGTACAAAAGAAAGTATTTCATGGCAGCATGTGTACAAAAGAAAGTATTTCATGGCAGCTTGCGTACAAAAGAAAGTATTTCATGGCAGCATGTGTACAAAAGAAAGTATTTCATGGCAGCATGCGTACAAAAGAAAGTATTTCTTCACATCAATATCTGAGATATTCCTATTCATTGGCAAATTTGTTAAATCTGTTAAATCTGTAAATTGTGTCAACAATTCCTTGTAATCCTTTAATCTCATTGGATTCAAACGCTCTGTCAAAGAATTAGTAGCAGTATCGACCATAAAATTTAGTAGCAGCATCAACTTTAATATTTAGTAGCAGTATTAACTTTGATATTTAGTAGCAGTATTAACTTTGATATTTAGTAGCAGTATTAACTTTGATATTTAGTAGCAGTATCAACTTTGATATTCAGTAGCAGTATCAACTTTGATACTTAGTAGCAGTATCAACAATCATGTTTAAAAGTTACAACACAATAACAGGTTACAGAATCTCCAATATAATATCTATAGATTCATAATAAAAAAACTGCCTCTTTTGTCTATAACCCTTGACTGTGTCATAGGTTGAACAAATTAACACTCCTGGTTTAACATCACTAGTTTGAAGAAGTTACTTTGTTGTAATCTTTGTTTCCTGAAAAACTTTGTCTCTGAATGAATTCAAAAATGTTTGTAAGCCTACCTCTTCCATAGGTAAAATAACCCTTACTTAAAATGGTATTTAAAATTTTAAAAATCAAATTAAAGCGAAAACAAATTAATAAAAATAACTATTGAATTAAACCGTACTATAATTATGTCACAATCTCAGCTTTTTTTTTGTAAGACAACGGACTAATTCCGATGCGTTTCAATCGCCCCCCTCCCACCCACATCTCCTAATTTCGTTTTGACAACGAATAACCCAATCAATGTAATAATTTACTAATTTCCCCTTATTTTGTTAGCCAAAATATATATAATTAAAATGCAATTTTATGTTTGCAAAAATAGCTCTAGTAGTTTAAATGCCGTTCTAATGAAGACAAAAAAAAAGTAAGAAATTTAAATTAAAAAAAAAAAAAGCTATATTTAAAACCTTTCAATCGCCCAGACCAAGGAAAAGTTCACTAAAACACACAGCTCCCCTCATCGTGTTATCCAAATGTCCTAATTATAAACATTTTTATTAATAACCTTTGAAAGGAAATCTCAATGATTGGTCTTCTTATTCAAAGTATTACTGTCAGTCAAAAAATTCTTAAGCATTGCACTATGACTAAATTTATTATCAATAAATACCACCGATGTTTTCAAACAGATCCACGTTTTTTAAACAAATTTGTTTTGGGATAACCAATTATTTCGTTTAAATAGACTAGCTTCTATGTCCTTCAGGCACGTTGGTTGTAAAACGTAATAGGCCTATCGCCGATCGACATCATGGTATTCTCCATTCGTTTGAGCCTTATCTTCCGTGAATGAAGTATTCAAAATTCTGTTCGGAATCAAAATAACGCTCCTGGAATGGGGCACCCGAGGAAGTTGCCTCTTTTGCATGTACCGAAGGCCCCGAAAAAAACAATGCTTCACCACCGAGGTCATCCATAGTAGTATCATCGGATATTTCAAAGGTGGCGATAACTAGGGTTGCTATAAATGTCAAGGAAGGATGATGAATTGGGAATAAAGGCGTTGTGGGTTAGTGCAGGTCTTTGTTTGTTTTGTCATAAATATAAATTGGTGTCAGGGGTGCTGTCACGGGATCAATGCAGAAAAATAATCAGGGCGTGATTTATTTGTTTAAACATCAATGAGATCTCGTAGCACCATTCTGTTGTTTGCAGATTTTATGAAAAATATTATTTTATGCTGTAAAAAAAAAAACAGTTTCTATTCCTGCGATAGTTTTAGTCTCGATTGTTTACCTGTTGATTTCCTCATCCGTCTGCTGAGACGCCGTCGCGGAAAATGGCGACCTCATTTTACCAATTGGGATTGGAAAGTATAAAATCAAATTTGCAAAACAATGTTTGAGCTAGAGGCCGACCGAATTTCATAGTTGGTTTCGGCGGCAGAAAGATGCCATTTGACCACTTTCGATGTTGTTTCGGTTTCGGCCGAACGAGATTGAGGCTGTCGGCCGTCTACCATAAGTCAGACTGTCACTCTGTCTGTCTGTCGGCCAGCCATCCGATATTCCTTGCTGTCATCGTACGATACACGAATAATCTTCTGCGAACGCTGCTCACAACTTTAGGATGAACTACTTATCCAATATTTCCAAAAATGAAATTTCAGTTAGTTTTGTGAGAAAAAAACAACAACAACCTAAGGGAATCATAATGTTTAAATTGTGATTTTTGTTTGAATTTTAAAAAATAAATAAATTTGGGGACTTATGTTTATTCAATTCATTCATTTGTGGCATTTAGTTTGAAGTATCATTATCATGCTCATAAATGTTGCCATAGGCAAAGGTGAATTATATTGTGAAAAATAATTCAATGGTATAGTAACATATTCATCATTATTTTTGTTTTACATATTATTTAAAAATAAAAGTTAGGGAACCTTAAGCTTATTTAATTCATTCATTATTGATATTCATCTTTATCATGCTGATAAATATTGATAATTACCCCCATCATTTTTTCAACAAACGCTGAGCGTATGCGTGAACGAGTTTCTAAATATCTTAATCGTTTGGATTCGTTTTGGTTGAAAATCTCAATCAGGGGGAAAGTATTATGAATTTTGTCCCATTGCACCAAAATCTCTAGCTACACCTCTGATAGAGGACGAATGGGGTGGCCCGCTCAGGTGCCTATTTTTAATTATAGGGAGGGGCGTTCTGTTATTGTGGATAACCGCAGAGTTATATCGTGAAAGGAAGTGTGTATGTAAGTAGGGTCTGCCACCTACCCAGACAATTTGGGGTTTTTAAAATTTCAAAACGAAGAGGTGCATTTTCGAGTATACTTGAATTTAGTGTTTCAATTGATCAGATTTTTTAAAATTCAGGGGAGACATCATGTCCCCCCCTCCCCCCCCCATCCCCGTGCCACAAATAACTGAATTCACTCCAGTTTTGGCGCGCCCTAGATTAATTATTTGGCAAACCCTTAGATTCTGTATTGTTAGATTGATCAGCGTAAGAGAAGAGGATTTGAGAAATAGAGAGGGAGGGGGGGGGGGTTGAAGACTCTTGGGCCAATTCAAAGTACTTGGCGCATACTTGAATTTTGAGGGGGACATTTAAGACATTTTTGAGGGGGACATTTGAGACATTTTTGAGGGGGACATTTGAGACATTTTTGAGGGGGACATTTCAGACATTTTTGAGGGGACATTTCAATTTTTTGAGGGGGACATTTCAGACATTTTTTGAGGGGGACATTTCAGACATTTTTTGAGGGGGACATTTCAGACATTTTTTGAGGGGGACATGTCAGACTTCCAGATGGGAAGCGCCAAAATTCGTCTAAGTCCTTCCTCAGCCCACCATGATCTAAATTCATGACAATTGTAGCGCCTTTGAGGGTATGCGTTTTGCCCTAGGTTATTCTAGTCCCTTAATTTTTTTATATAACCTAGAATTATGTTTGAAAAATTCAAAATGTAAGAATGCATTTCAGAACGTATCCGAATTTAGTTTGGCAACATTCTGCACTTAATTGGAAAGTAACGGAAGAGATCCTAGTTAAAAATGTAGATGTTATTTAACCCTAGAGCCATCGTGTTGGTCCACAACCCCTACGGTTGCAGGGAACATCGGGTATTTTATAGCTATTTTGATATTAACTTCAAATGCCAAAGGGGGGGGGGGAGAGAACAAAACTGAAAAGTGGAAGAAGGCCTCGAAAAGTCAAACGAGAGGCTCTGCTGCACTTGCTTGTATTATACATTTTTAAAAAGATTTTTATTAATAAAAAGTAATGTTGATTTTTATTTAATCTGTTTCTTTGGCAAAATGATCTAATTAATTCAGGAATTTTGAACAAAACTTAAAAAAAAAAAAATGTTCCCTCCAAAAATGTTTTAAAATCACAAAAAACACGGCTAGTGTCTCTAGCATTTGACATGATGAACGCAAAAAACACGGCTAGTATCTCTAGCATTTGACATGATGAACGCAAAAAACACGGCTAGTATCTCTAGCATTTGACATGATGAACGCAAAAAACACGGCTAGTATCTCTAGCATTTGACATGATGAACGCAAAAAACACGGCTAGTGTCTCTAGCATTTGACATGATGAACGCAAAAAAAAAAACAAAAAAAAAAAACAACCCAACAAACTTGTTTGTAATAATTACCTTTTCTAAATATTATCACGTTTATCAGTCAAAGTGAAAAAAAAAACAAACAAAAAAAACCTGTTTTGTTCAAAGGTCTAGGAACATGTATGAGTTGACAGAACTTTTCATTTTTATAAATCATATTAAAGAACGGCATACTTATGTTAGAATACATGAGATGTTTACAAATGACATCACATATTTATTAATTTGTCATTATTCTGAAGCAAATCGAAATAAAAAAAAATAAAGTGTAAAGTTACCGAAATTCATTTGATTGATTGCAGTAATGATAGGGAATGTCCAAGTTATTATAAATTAACGCATATAAATTACAAATAGCATTTTCCATAGACTTTTAACACTTTTTTTTTTTACTCTTAACCAATTCACCCCATAAAAAAGCTTTAAATGACACTGAAAACTGCTTCACAAATCACCTCGTTTATGGGTAATCGGGGATTTAAAAAAAAATAATTTTAAAAAAAAAAAATAAAAAAAAAAAAATATTTAAAAAAAAAAAAAAAAAAAAAAAAAAAGAAGAAGAATCCGTCATAATAACAAAATGCTATTTCACAGACACGTTGTTGTTGTTGTTTTTTTTGGGGTAGCTTTTAACTGGATTCTTAAAAGAAAAGGGCGTGCAAATGGGTGGGCAAGATTGTTTATTATTGCGATAAAAAGAGAACACCAGTTGGGTATTCAATAAATATAGGATAAGAGTGTGTTTCTTTTTCTTTTTTTTTTTTTTTAACTACCCGTTGTGTTAACGGAAATTTTGTTACAAAAGTAGCACCTTTAAAGAAAACACAAACACCTATCCTTACGTTAAAAGTCAATGTTTTATTATGAAAATACAATCGTAATGGGGGAACCTCCGGCGTTTTTGCACTTGCCAACACCCGATAACCTTACTTCTCCTTATGGTTAAATAATTGAATTCATTAAAACGTTATTTCATTCTTCTTAAAAATTAAAAATCATTAAAAAAAAAAA
>CAXITT010000066.1:1454890-1502546 GCA_964033795.1 Lymnaea stagnalis
GGGGTAGCGCCTCATGGGGGTCCTCTGATCACGCGGGGTAGCGCCTCATGGGGGTCCTCTGATCACGAGGGGTAGCGCCTCATGGGGGTCCTCTGATCACGCGGGGTAGCGCATGCTGCTCTCAAATTTTGAGGTAAAGAAATAGGGTACGCCACACTACGCGGGTCCTCCACACCATCCCTGTCCCTACTGACGTTTCTGGGTCACTTCGTTTCTTTTTTAAGGGAGTCAGGGTGGGGGGTGGGTGGTTGCTGATGGGGTAAACAATCTAAATCGGGGCTGAACTTGTGTACGTCTAACTTAGTGTAAGTAATTTATGATCCCAGTAAGTGGCCCCATATCTTTTAGAACTAGTGTCAGTGCCACAGCCAGTTTGCCCCTGTAAAAATAGATTCGTATGACCGGCCCGCGCCACAGGTGAGATACACCGCTCTTCATTCCCCATTAAAATAACTCCATGAATTTTATGGTACAAAACTGTAGCTAAATGAAAAGGATTGTAAAAAAAAAAAAAAAAAAAAAAAAAAATATAGTGGGGTGGGAAAAGAAGAAAAAAAAAAAAAAAAAAAAAAAAAGAATTATTGATGTTATGCATATGGAGTTAATTAGACAATGAGAAAACTGGTATTTATTTAAAGGTCACGATGTAAAGCGTTCAGGTGTGGGGAGAGTTAGCATATTTGTATTTTTACTGGGATTTATTTCTTGCAGCTGTAGTTAAACTCGTAAACTACAGGAGCATATTCCCGAAATCAAGCCAACTTGGCTGCTGTCTTCCAACTTCTGTGGTTGAGGGTTTTTAATTTTTTTTTACTCAGAGAGTTTACCTCATCCCATTACAGCAGAAAGAAAGAACAGAATGCAGTCCGCCCTGGGAGGCATTTTTAGGAAAGGGGGCAGCAATTTGGGTCAACTGCAAAGAAAAGAACAAAAAAATATGGATATATTTCTGACGCTAGACGCCTGGCAACATTTATCCCCCCCCCCCCAACCGCAACCAAAATGCTACAGAAAATTTCACCAAGACATGACATATTCGTGGGCTGTATGTAGTTCAAACCCCATCAATATAAGTCTCATTAAGACAAAGCAAGAAAAAAAAATCCTACCTCGGGAAGATGATGGGCCTCGCTATAATCTAATACATTCCAAGATGGTGGTTACTTGACCAACGAATGAAATAATAATTGCATCGTGACGGGAAAACGAGGTAGAGCCCCGAAGACAGTATGGGCTTTGTGGGCCACCTGACCCGCTCTGAGCTGCATCGAACCCACAGGGCTCATCCTCGGCATTGAGAGGGGTGATCTGCATTGAGAGGGGTGATCTGCATTGAGAGGGGTGATCTGCATTGAGAGAGGTGATCTGCATTGAGAGAGGTGATCTGCATGGTGTCTGTAAACTGATGATTCTCCATGAAAAATCATACCGCAAATCCCTAGACTTTGTAACATCGAAACAACTTTCTCCCTTGATTCAGTAGTGATATCAGTTGGTCCGCGGAAGCAAAAAGCGTCTTGTATGATTCTGCTGTTAGTTGCACAAAAAAAAAATTTTAAATTTTAAAAATCGATTAAAAAAAATTAATTAAAATTAAAACAACATTAGTTTAAGAAAACTAATCATTTGAAGACTAAGTAACTGTCAACTAAACAATGAAAATGGAAACTAACCAAACAAATTAATATGAAAACTAAAGCTACTAATTGAAATAAATGCTACAACTACAAGTAAATATAAAAAAAAAAACAACCAAAAAAACAATGATTATGCAACTTACTTCTCTGAATATTTTTTAAAAAAAAATGGTGAGCATAACTTTTGATGCCTACGTCAATGAAAAGAAATCAGCCCATACCAAACCCCAGGAGATAACATTGGCCATCGCGCCTATGGTTGGCGATTCCATCCCGTTATTGGGCTGTTAAATAAGAATATATTACGTCTTCTTAAGGCAATCCCAAAAATAATACTTGGAATTTCTTTTAAATTGCTTTGGCGGAAAGTTAAGCGGAGCAAAGTTCAGCTTTAAAGGAATACAAAATACGTGAATTAATTGGTTTAAAAATATCTAAAATATTACGGAGAAAACGAAATCTTAAAAAAAAATGAACTAACAACACAACGGATGTATCGGTGGAAAAAAAAAGACCAAAAAACTAAAACTACGACAGCGTATTTCTGTTAGAATTTCGAGTCCAACTTCATAATATCCTTTTTACGGCAGCCAGTAGCTTGCTCGCTCTAAGGGCGATTCTTAATATTACATTCACATTTTTTCCCCCAATATTATTTCAAATTTAGTCACATTTGCTTATTCAAAAGAGGTTAAATATTAATTATATATGAAGGAATGCGTTCCAACTGTGTGAATTGAATAGCAGAAACAAGGTAAACTGTAACAGGTTATTGGAAGTTATTGTATAAACTGGAATCTTATAGAACGATCTTCTAACATGACTAACTTCGAAATAAAATTTAAAAATATTAAAAAATAAATTAAAAAAAAAAACAAAGAAAAAGTTTTATAAACTCCTTGTCTATCTTAATACTAGTTAATATGACGTCATCAACTTTTCTACGCTTGAAATATTTGATCTTCTCGCCGGGTCAGTTCCTGAGAAAACTACAAGGCTGAAATTCGGAACACAGCCCAGCAGAGGCGTAGCGAGGGTGTTTGGCGCCCGGGGACAAGAAACATTTTAAAGCGCCCCCTTTTCGTTTTTTCAACTCTCAAACCCATTATTTTTACCAATAATTTAATATCAAAGCACATTTTGGCGCCCCTACCTAGCTTGTGCCCGGGGACATCTGTCCCTCCTGCCCCCCCCCTCACTACGCCTCTGCAGCCCAGATCACAAGGGGAACATTTTAATCTTATAAAGTTTGACGGATCTTCGGTTGAGCCATCTCGAAATAATTGTATTTGTTAAAAATTATACGTCTAGGTCAAAATATACCTATTGTCATAGGATGTCATTATAATTTATAATACAACAGGGAACAGGACAATTTGAAAAAAAAAGAAGAAATATATACATCACCAAATGCTGTGTAGTCGGCATCTATCGTACATTAAATTATTTTATCATCAAATGATTAGTTACTTTATTTCATGTTTCTGTATTTAAATGTGTCTTCTTTAATACTACCCATGAATTAAAGTAAACATATATTTGCTTGTGATTTATTCTTCGAGCATTATTAAAAAAATGGGGATGACAAGTTATCGTATAAAAGAGTTATCAAGAAATAAGATCATCTTTGAAATTTTACCCTGGAAACCGCGCCCCCCCCCCCAAACACACACCGCCCCAAGGGTACACGCAGCAAAATCTGGGGATCACTGCGTAGCTAGGCATAAACATATATAAAAAAAAAACCTGCAAAGGTATAAAAGTACACTTCGTATAATTTTTTTCTTAGTTTCCTTGTGTGAGAAGTGGGGGGAGAGATGTACGCGTTTTGAAGTGTCATTACGGTTGTTTTGTTGGTGCTGGCAGTTCGTGTGGATTGCCAGGTCGAAGTTAGTGCCCGAGTTGAGTGCGACAATATATCTGTCGTGGTGTAAAACAAATCTTCAAGGGGGCGAGGAAATAAAAAAAACGGATAAAACTCAAAAGGTAAAACTCTTACAGTGTGAATAAGTTTCATACGGGCCGTGAGACGCACGTTTATATCATATTTTGTAACACACGAGGAGTGAGTACCAGTTTTAAATACAATATTTTTTCTTTTGCAGACGACGTGTGCAGTACATGTGTGTTGCGGGTATCGTGTTAAGTGCAGCTCAGTAAGTCACTTCTGGATGAAAGGGATTGAATATAATTACAGACATGAGTGGAAGTATGACGCTGGAGGTATAGTTGGGGGGGGAGGGGGGGGAGAAGCTTAGGTGCCAGAGCTATGACCGATGGGACATATCTTTCTCACGAACTCGACTCTATAATCAACGTAACATATAAGCTTTTTATTTTCGTCAAATACGTCTCTGAACTAATGTCAAGCCATTTTTCTGAAATAGATACTCATGGGATATAATTTAAACTAGTTGAGATTTGTTGGTAGAAAAAAAAATGCCGATTCCCCACTCCCACCAAATGTCTCTATTTTTTTTTTTTTTTTTTAGAATCCCCAACTGTGTCATAGTTCCAAGACAACTAAAATTTAAAGCATTGGCGGAGATCCCGGTGAACGAAATCTGTTTTACCCTGGCGAAGACTCAGGGTAATGAATATGTTTTAAACATGAGAGAAGACGAAGTGACTGGAATAAATGATGCGAAATTAGCAAAGCTATAATAGCCAGCAACATGCAATGATCTGGATATTTTTTTTAAAATAACAGCTTTTCAAGATGCCCCACACCCCTTTACACATCCTCCCTCCCCCCACGATTTTGCCTGACTTTTAATACCGTTACTAAATCCCCCAGAGTAGGTCTGGAAAATTTGTATTTAAAAAAAAACAACAAACTGTTAAAGCATCCAGCGAAATATGTTTTAGAAAAGTTCAATAAATACAATTAACAAATCTTGATATCAGGCTTTGACAAATGAAAGAAAGAAAAATAAAAAAAAAACAACAGCAACAAAAAACATTTTTTTAAGGTTTGCTCTTTTGATTAATAATTCAGTTTCTGCCGGATAATATATTTAGATGTTTGCTTCTGTCATTAAGTGAAATTTTAAATTATTGTTTTGGGCTACATAATTGTTTTTGACGTAATTTTTCTGAATTGTCGTATATTTGAATACTTCAGTTTCAGAAGTAATGAGCATTTCGATCTCGTGACATCAAGTTTGATGTTTGTTTTAAATTTGGAATCGACATTTAAAAAATAAAATATATATATTTTCTTTGGCATCCGCTAAAGAGGCTAGTCGTTTTTTGTTCTGGGCGAGAGGTGATTCGGCACCAGTCGCCTTGAAGAGATTGGGTTAGATAAAATTTTTCCATGATGAAATTAGATTGGGTGATTTGTTCCTAGGTGAACTGAGATGAGGTGTTTGTCTCTTTGGTGACAATGTACATGTCTGCTTCGCTGGTGCAACAAGTTGAGATTGTTGTGTTTTTGTTGATATGATATTCAATTTTCGTCCCTTTGGGGACATCCTAGTTCTAAAGGTTTGTCTCTCCGTAGAGCAAAGGTCGAATGGTCTTCTACCTGGTGAAATGAGATGGGATGTCTGTTCAACTGGTAAACAATGATTAGACGTTTGTAACTTGGATAACTTCGTATACGATTTTTGTCGAATTGGGGTCATAATGCACTTTTTGCTCCCATCAGGGAACCCATGACTGAATGTTTGCTCAACTGGTAAATAAATATTTGATGTTTGTATCTTGGGTGAAACCAAGCAAAAATTGTGTGCCTCTGATTTCGCATTAGATGGTTGTTTCCCTGGCGGGCAGAGATTGGATGTTTGTATAACGGGTAAAATAAGATGACATGCTTCGACCGTGGGTGACGTGGTGCAAGGTGACTGCTCTGTTGGCGTCGTTAAGCATTTGGTTCTTTCCGGAGAACAAAGAACGGCCATCGCTCTGTCCGGCGAAATGAGATTTGGTTTTCGTCTCTTCGGCGACAGCAGAGCAGAATTTTGGTTGCACGCTGGATCAGGATTAGGGTCTTGCTCTTTCGGTGATCCCCTATTCAGTTGGCTCCCCCCTGGCGCGATATGATTGGACAGTTTTACCTTTGGTGTAATGATATTAGTTGTCTGTGTCGTCTCCGGTGAAACAAATGTAAGCACTTTCCTTTTGGGCGCAATGGGGTCAGTGGTTTGCTTTACTAGAGACATTGTACACGATCTATTCTTGAATACAAAAAAAAAAAAAAAATTAAAAAATTAAAAATATAATCTGGTTTGACGTTCGTTTTAAATATCTCACAGCATTTCTGATCGATCGGTGCAGCCCTCTTTGAGTTTTAGTGATACCAGTCAAGAAAATCCTCTTTCTACAGACACGATTTTAAATAAATGTTTCCAGTGGCTCCAGTGACATGTTTGCGTTTCCGGTGACGAGTAGCTTTGATGCGTTTCATCTGGAGGGGCCAGAGCACCGAACACGCGTGCACGTTCATTGTTAGGGGGGAACAAAAACAAAACGGAGCTACCACAACATCCACCCGAGGCTTCAACGTGACAGTGATGACATTGCTGAAATGGGAATAAGAAATACAAGATAGATCGTGACATCATTTATTCATTTATCAATAGCTGTTCTATTCAATTCTCTTCTTGTGAGGTGCGTTGAGGACGCTTTCATCTGCTAAGGAAAAGTAATCTTTAAAAAAAATAAAACAAAATAATATAAAAACCCACAACCTTTATTTCCCAAACCATTCATTGTTTTTTTTTTTTAATTTTCAAGATGTGTTTCTAAAAGCTGAAAATAGATCAAATGACTCTTTGCTTACTTAGCCCCTTATTTTTTTTCATAAAAATATATTAAAAAAAAAAAAAACAACGATAATTCCAATGTAAAAGCTTAGATTGAATTTGACTTGAGTGCTTTTTGTTTTGGTCGTCTTTTTAGTTCTCCGTGTTTTTTTTAAAACTTCTTTGTAAAGGGAGGCTAGTCATCAAACCCGCGGTGCCTGTAAAGGTGAGTTAATCTCGGACTTTAAACAAATGAATAGACGAATGTGAAGGTTTGGCGTAAGATTTCTTGATTTCCGGCATTCCCCCCTGCTCTCTCTCTCTCTCTCTCTCTCCCCCCCCCTCCCACTTAAAAAAAACAATAAACCCTTGCGCTATGGACACAACTTTTAAAACGAAACCATTTTTGTGTGTGTTCTTCTGTTAAGGTAAGGATCATCGCTATAGGACGGCGCCCACCTCCATGAATTCACGTGTATAATGCCCAAGCAGAAATTTGAGTTTAAAGATATCAATAACTTCGAAAGCAGTGACGCAGACATGCACGCGAGCAGAAGCGGATGTTACGTCAGCTCCCTTGTTGGATTCGTCCTGGTACTTTTGGTAGCCGCCATCGCTGTTGGAGTGGGCATCATAGTTCACTTTGCCGGCGGTAACAGGGAGGTCATATGCAAATGTGAGCCGGTATCAACGGGTGACGCTACAGCCGAGGCTGTCATGCAACAATGCACGGACATGGCCAGTGCAGGAAATGAAGAAATCTGTGAGTAATATACATATCTGTACATCTTTATTAAATTAATCCCATAGGCTATTTAGGAGAATTCTATGAACTTTTATATTACGAATATTGGATATGATAGCGCAGGAAGGGATGGGGTTAGAGGGTTGGGGTGGGGTAGCTATTCGTGATGGACATTTTGGTGGTGACATTTTCAGCCCTACTGCAATGTGGAGATTTATTTTTCTAGAGATTTCAACGGACCAATAAAGACGCAAACCTAATTATATTTTTTATGCATCACTAGTTTTTACTATATAACTGTATTTCGACCATGACCATTATAATTATAATCATCGCATTCGTGCTAGTTCTGAAATTGGTTGTGGGTGCGCAGATGGCTGATGAGACCGCGACTCTGGTACGAAATGTTCTTGTGCAGTAAGTGCAGGGGATTGATGGGACAGTTCCAGGATGCAGAAATGTACCGCGGTCTTTTCTGGCATGTCTGTTGTGTGCTGTAGCGCCGCTGTTCAGTTGGATCCGTGTTTTACCAACCAGTTATCTGTCACCCCTTTTATTCAAAAAACAACTTGAGTAAAAAAAAAAAAAGTAGTATAGGAGAATTAAAAACAAACCAAACACTCACAAGCAGGTTAAACTATCGACGGCCCAGAACATTTACAAGTGTGGCTCAACTAAAAAAAAAGGTGACGGTCTAAAGAAACTTGGAGGGCCATAGGTTGTTTGACTTTTAGCAAACCATGTGTTCATCAAGCCATTGCCACGGCCACACCATAGGTTGTTTGACTTTTAGCAAACCATGTGTTCATCAAGCCATTGCCACGGCCACATTGGCAAACAATGTTCAAATATCTAATATAGTTGGAGTATACATATTTCTTGTAAAGTATCAATGGATGCTGCCAAATTTCAACAGAGGGCTGATTTTTGGAGCGATTTCGGGGGTCATTGCAAGTAAATCGATGCCACCAGCTTCAAAATAACGCTTATTGGGACCAAACCAATATGACTCATTCAGGGACTATTTTAAAATGTAATTGGTTCATCCATTAGCAGTTGAAATGCCCTAGTGAATTAAAAAAAAAATAACTGTAATTTTGGACTTCAAACTTGTTAATAGACTTATCAGTGAGGTTTTAAATAAAATGTTCTTGTAAAATCCAAAGTCAACCCTTTCAGCATTTTCCACATAATATCACAATTTTGACAAGTTTTAAAAAAAAAATTAATAAATTATGTTCTTCAAAAATTTGCAAACTTGGAAGTTTATCTATGTTTTGAAATGACGAAAGATTTTGGTTTGATCATATATAAACTTTCCATTACCTTGTATTTTCCCGTTGAGATTATTAAGGTATCACTGCCAGTTTTCTGAGTAAATTGTCAGCATCTGATTATTGACAGAGATTTTGATGAAGTGTACCGTACAACGATCCAGAACTTTTTCTTGACTAAACCCAAAGATTTAAAAAAAACATTTTTTTTTTGTTTAAACAATGAAGTACTGGTACTCACATCTTGTCAATATTTTAGGGGTCGTCCATTATGACATCATGCATCGGGGTGGGGGGGGTCACGACCTACTATGCTGGCATCGCAGTTTATTGTATGCAAATATACACCTGATAGAGTTTATATGGAAAATAAATTAATAATATTTGGTATGTTGACTCCATACGGTATAAAACAAATTCACAATTATACATAGCTACAATGTTGTTTTTTGTTGTTGTTTTTTTAAATTTTTTACATCCATCCATTTCCTTTCTATTCTTCAGGGCTATGTTGTTATTATTAGGGACTTTTGCCCATTCTTATTCTCTTCCTTCAATTTAGGTAGCATAATATATGTATATATATATATATTTAGGAATTTGCCAATTATGTGAATATTCTAATAGCAAAAGCGTTTGCTCAAAAAGCTTAATGTCTTTCCCCATTTTTTTTTTTACTTGATCCTCGTCTGTGCCCCACCCCCACACATCTCTATCACATGCTGGTAAGAGTCATTACAAACGTGACACTCGGGGCGGTCACTCCCTTCAATCACGATCAGGAGGAATCGCGAATGTTTTGTACGAGTCACTAAAAATGCTAGCAAAAGCTTATTTATAGAGTTTAACCCATAATTATAACCTAAACCATGCTCCCAAAACACTTATGTTCCATTTAAAAGTTTGCGTGTCGTTTACAGTGAAAGAAAGGGTTCTCCAGGCAAATGGGGAGTACGATGACCTACTGGTGACTGTGAAAAAACGCAAACTACAATGGTACGGCCACGTAACAAGGAAACAAGGGCTTGCCAAAGAAATATTGCAGGGCACCACAAGATGAGGGAGAAGAAGAGGAAGACAAAGAAGAAGAT
Source organism: Lymnaea stagnalis (assembly GCA_964033795.1). Classification (NCBI taxonomy): domain Eukaryota; kingdom Metazoa; phylum Mollusca; class Gastropoda; family Lymnaeidae; genus Lymnaea; species Lymnaea stagnalis. Next base: position 1,464,386 of record CAXITT010000066.1, read on the forward strand.
GGGAGGATAACATCAAGGAGTGGACAGGACTAACACTGGGCGATGTGTGCGTAGTGCAGAAGACAGAGACGAATGGAGGAGGATAGTTCACATGTCATCTGTGGCGCCCCAACGGTCCAAGGACTAAGGGACATGATGATAATGATGATGATGATGTTGCTACGTAGTTGGTATTGTGACGCTTTCTGGGTGTGAGGTGCTCAAACTTTGAGCAAGGCAAAGCGGGAAAACCTAACGTCAAACTGAATATAGCACGACATTCTTGAGAGAAAGAGTAAATAATGCGCAACCCCGGGAGAAACAACGCCGCCACTGCCACAGGAGAAGTTGCTGCCGTTTTTCAAAGTGCAGATAGCGCATCCCGAGAAAAGCGGACATTTATCTAATCATGAGTAGACTCTGTGACCCAATGTGCTACCCCTTTCTTTTTCCGTATGGGGATTCAGGGTGGTCCCAGAGGCGTAGCGAGGGGGGCAGGGGGTCAAATGTCCCAGGGCGCCAGCTAGTTAGGGGTGCCAAAATGTGCTTTGATATTCTATTATTGGTAAAAATAATGGGTTTGAGAGTTGAAAAAAAGAAAAGGGGGCGCTTTAAAATTGATCTTGTCCCCGGGCGCGAATCTTGTCCCCGGGCGCAAAACACCCTCGCTACGCCTCTGGGTGGATCAAAGATCTAAAGAAAGCTTTTGTTCAAGGGAATGTGTCCCAGCTGCAATGGTATCCAAACAATTTTTCTATCCATGATGGAAACTTTAACCAGTTCCTTAAGCTGAAGACTATAGGCCTACTATGAATAATATGATGTTCTTGGCCGATTTGTGGTAACACCCAAAATTCGGACGTTAATACATTGCCTGGAAAGAAAGATATATTGCCTTCAACCTGAACAAGGATTCCAAGAAATATAACTAAAAATTACCATATGGCCATGGTCAAGAAATATGGCAAACCTGACTTATTTGTAACATTCACGTTTAATCCTAAATGGAATGAAATCAGGGAAAACTAACTTCCCGGCCAACACTCATGCCATCGGCCATATTTTAGTAGCAAGTGTTTGAGTTGAAAATGAAATAATTCTTGAAGTGAAAGTATTAAATGTAAGTAGTTTATCTGAATGTGAGATATTGTGTAAAAGGAGATTGAGATTTTTTAAATCAACAATTACCAATCAGCTCAATATAAGGCCTACTATTTACTTATTATTAATTTGTAGGCACATTTATTGGGATATCATGGAAGCGAATTATTTCTATTACGTGTCATAATTGCGAAATTAAATTAAAATTTATGTGTATAGTTATTTTATGTTATCCTTTAAAAAAATGGCTCAAACAATAGTCTTCAACTTAAATAACTTAAATTCAATCCCAATTATATACTTAGAAACATTCTTTAAATGACACCAATTGCGTGTTCATCTAATATGACGATATTTTTTTCATGACAATGACAGGGAAACTTAACACTCAACATCTATCAGAATATTTTTTAAACGAACACAAGACAAAAACTCTTTTGAAAATGAAGTCGTAAATAGTATAAAGAGAAAATTTAACAGGTGAAGCAATCCAGTACTGCCATTTACCTTTGGGTATTTCTACGATTTCTTCCCATTTAGATTATTGCTGACACATTTATGTTCTACTTTCATAGCGGTGCTGGGACAAAATTAACCTCACAACTTTTCTGCCTGACACATTTATCAGGGAATAATAATATTGGTGATAACCCACTATTCACCGAGAGTGCAAACTATAATTATATCAGCTTCATGGTGGTAAAAAGATCAAGTAATCAAGATAGGCCTACAGTTGCAGAAAAAAGAAGGCACATTCCCTTCTTGGTTTAAATTGTTATATTCTCAGATAAGATATACTTTTTTTTTTTCAATTTGAAGGAGACTAGACCCAGCACTTGCAGTGAACAGATACCACCATGACATGCCAATGATTTACCAATTTTTAAAATTTCTTATAAATGTTAACTTAAAGGAAAAGGAGCGTTTTTTAAATGAAAAAAACTAAAATATGAGGAGTTGTCAGAGTAGCGTCAGTGAGCCTCAGTCAGTAGGGTAGGCCTACAGTTACAGCATAATCATAATGGCATATCTGACTTCTTCTAGTCTAGTTACTATTACTGTGAATTTGATATCATTTTATGATGAAAATATCATGTATTTAAAAATACTCTTAACAAAGTCATTCAAATCTAGGGCCAACATTTATTTTTTGTAACTAGTAGTACATAAAAAAAAAAAAAGATTAGCCCTAGATTTTAATTTGCAATGTAAACTATGTATATTAAAAATAATTATTAAATAAGTGGCCAAAAATGTTATAAAAAAAAATATGTTTGACACCTTTTGCGACAGGTCTGAAGTGTCCAACTTCCTCTAGTACACACAACACAATTACGCAAACTGGTTCACCTGGCTGTGGCAATGTATCAACAACTGACCTTCCATCCCCAACATCTACTACAAGCATCGCCGTACAAACAAGTACCCCAGCTCAAACAAGCACCCCAGCACAAACAAGCACCCCAGCAACAACACTTCCTAAAGATGTTCGACTTCCAACATCAGTGCTACCCATTCACTATGAAGTTGAGATTCACCTCTACATGAGTGGCTCTAATGCTACTAACTTTATGTTTAAGGTAACTTGAGTTGTAATATGAAAACAAAATTATTTATCTTCTTTTATGTAGCCCTCCTACCCTTTTTTTTAAAAATAGTAGAAATATAGGTATATTTTAAAGTGATATTACTAATCACATTTAAAGTGAAAAGCTAAGAAACCTTTATCATTATGAATTGTTTAATACTTTGTTACCTGCAGAAAACACATAAAGAGTTTTTCATTTTTCACATATTAAATGTCAATTACCATTCATACATTTTCTAATGAGCATTCAATATTTTTCTTCCTGAAGGGCCATATCAAAATTCATATAAGTTGTGTTAATGCTACAAATAACATTACACTGCATGTCAATGTTCTTAAAGTGGAAACACAAACTATTCGATTCCGTGGAGAATCTGGCACCGGGTCAGTTCCCGCATACACAGAAACAGAGGAAGATAAGGACAGGCAGTTTTTTATCATCAAGCTTGATAGGGATATGGAGGTGAGAAGATTTATATTTATAAGTTGGAAGGTAGTGGTTCCATAAGTAAACAAAAAATGCTGCCTATTGGTTGATAGAACTAGATTGCTGCTGTTAATTGTAAGAGTGGATAGCCATTTAATTTATCAATTAGTAATACAGTGATACAATTTTAATGAAATAAAAATAGAATTTATAAGAAATCTTGTCCTTAGAAAAGCTGTTCTCATCAGCTGTTACTTATAAGAGTTTCTACTCTTAATTTGGGTAACTATTACACTAAAACCTAAAGTGATAATTAATGAAAGACAGTTGTGTAGCTTGGCCAATATTTATATAAAGAAAAAAGTGACGACCCCTCCACCCTCATCCTCACCTTTCTAAGGCCACCTGTGAAATGGTATAGAAACCATTTCATTCTTATTTTAATATTTGAATCTAAATGTATCTATTATATTTTTATACTAATGTTTTATCAGAATGGTCAGTAAACTAAAAATTAATTTAAGAACATGCAGAGACTATATTTTGTCAGCTTACCTCTAATTTTGTAAATGTTATCTACTACTTGAATTTCCTTTCAATTTATCTTGCATATTTTTAGGATGCCAGTCTACAAACAATCTAAAGTTCATAAATTTTTTTTTTAAAATTCACAAAGGCTGGAAAAACTTATACATTGGAGATGAACTACACATCTCCTCTGCAGAGCAAAGATCTGAATGGATTGTACCTCACAAGCTATAATAGAAATGGACAACCAGTGTATGGTTTTTAATAGACTACCCCAAGTTGTCAGTCATTATAGTTCTATTTGTTTACTCTTTTATTAACAGTTTCAAATAACTGATTTAAAAATTAGCAAAAGAAATTGGATACATTTTTTGTATAATATAAAGATAAATATCAATGTCTGAACTGATTTTTGTATTTAAAAAAAAAAAAGAAGAAGCTTTTTGAAAATAGTTTATGTTTAAAACTAAAATTGAAATTTTGAGATATACACCAGAAAAAACTTATATTACTATTTGTGCAGCTCTTCAATAAAGAGTGTTTTTGAAATTCATTAATATGTAAAACTTAAACTGCAAGAGTTTAACATAAAAACATATTTGAATTATCTTGCTGCTATTAATTTTGGAGATTTTTAAATACATATGTTCGATCTATATTGTATTTGTAAATATCTATAAATTCAGGTACCTGGCAGTTACTCAGTTCCAAGCAACAGATGCTAGGAAAGCCTTCCCATGTTTTGATGAACCATCTTTCAAGGCAACGTTTGATATCACCCTCATCCGTCCAGAAAATCTGATATCCATCGCCAATATGCCCCAGAAAGAAAACACAACTACAATGTAAGCCAAGTTCAAGGGAGAATGAATATTATTATTTTTTTAAAATTAAAAACTGGCAATAGCCTGGTCTCCTAAAGAACACTCTACACTGATCTTTACGAGGCTGGTGTAAGAGCTCCACTTAGGGAAAAAGACTTACTATTACTTGCACAGTAGAAATAAATTTATGGAAGTTGGTTTGATAATGTGTTAAGATGCAAATAATTCTTGCTCCCTGATCTGCTAGCCACCCTTAGCACATATAATTATCACACAGGGCTTATGTTTATCATCTCACATCTGTCATGCGCTCAACTCCACTGTGTTGTTTTAAAATGAAACCCAATAATGTAGTAAAAAAATAAGTAATAAGTAACACCACAGAGTGTACCTTCAATACTGAGAACATTCATTGGTACTTGTTGTATTATTCTTTTTCTTATGAAATCTGTTTCTTATATGTTTATGTTGGTTTATCATACCAATTTGGTTGTCAACAACTTTTTTGGTTGAGATTTTTTTTAACTTGGGGATTTACCTCCTCTCCAAGAATGCCTGATGACAAATTACTCCATTGGGATTGTGTTTTTGTATTAAACGATTTTTTACTGGGTGCCAACAAACATTAACTTATAAATTTTTAATTTGTGTCTTCTTTGCTCAAAGAAATGAAGAAGGAGTAACTTATGTCAAGGATGTTTACCAGAGAACCCCCAGGATGTCTACATATCTGGTTGCATTTGCAGTGTCTGATTTCAAGTACACCTACAACACCACAAAAAATGGAGTCCTGGTAAGTGCTGAGGAAATGCTGGACAATCAAGTGTGACAAATGGTTAAATTAACAGGTTTCCAACACAAAGTCTGCTCTGAAATCCTGTTCTGTGACCTTTTTGAACATTTTGAAATTATAATTAGGAAATATAGAAAGGCCCTCTCCCAATCAGAAAAACAAAATAACACTTTTTATATCATGGAAAAAAACCAAAAACAATTAAAGCAATTACTTAAAAAACTATCATAAATATAAAGAAAGTAATTAAAATAAATTATAAGGAATAATGAAACTTGTGGGATTTACACTGTTCCACAACATTTACATTTAAAACTAAGTTTATTCATGTTAAGCATATAAATCTGCTACTTTATTTTAACACAGCATCTTTTCTCTTTGTTTTTTTTGGTATATCCATTAACATGTTATAATTGCTCCAATTTTCACTCTAAAACAATCATTGAACATAGTGAGATATCTGCGTCTTGAAAAGTGATTCACTTGAAATAATTAAAGCATGCTGCTCTCACTTGTTTTCTTAGTACCGAGCCTGGGCCTCACCAGAGTCAGTCAACTACACAAAATATTCCCTGGATGTGGGTGTGGAAATTCTCACTTACTTTGAGGAGTTCTTTAATATTTCTTATCCTCTTCCAAAACAAGGTAGGCCTTAGAACAGTGGTTCTCAACCTTTCTAGTGCCGCGACCCCTTAATACAGTTTCTCGTGTCGTGGCGACCCCCAGCCACACAATTATTTTCATTGCTACTTCATAGCTGTAAGAATATATATTTTCAGATGGTCTTAGGCGACCCCTGGAAAAGGGTCCCGCGACCCCCAAAAGGGTCGCGACCCACAGGTTGAGAACCGCTGCCTTAGAACATTAAAATAATTAAACAAGGTATGTTGAAGCTTGAATCAAAAGAGAGGACAATAAAATATGAACGTTTCGGCTTAGAGCCATCTTCAGCGAACAGGACAAATAGAAGTACGGCTTTAAACAGAGCACAGTAAAAACTTTTGAGATCTTCTTCATTCATTCTTTAGAACATTAAGAGCTGGAAATGTATTAAAATGAAACCAAAAGAAAAAACCTTTAGATTTATAAATATGGTTAAATTTAGCAATTGTGTTTTTTTTAAAAAGACCTTTCTGATTTAAAAACAAGCTTAAATTATTTCTACAGACATGATTGCTATCCCAGATTTCTCCTCTGGAGCCATGGAAAATTGGGGTCTTATAACATACAGGTAATTCATAATATTGCTTGTTATAAGGGCATAAGAGAGACACAAATTTATTTTTAAAATCCATCTATTTCTATGGCATGTTTTCCAATTGTTGATAAAACTTTTAGTTTTCCAAAATAGATACTTAGAACATGGTTTATAATGGATTAAAATAAAAAAGTTGAAGAAAAAAATCCCCTAATAATGTCATGATTTTATTAGGAACCAATTTTCCAATAATAATTGTTGCCTATGTCTTACTTAAGAAGATTTCAATATTATCAAACCCCTGCAATAGTTATATTTACTAAACGGGCAGTTTGTCTGGCTCCGAGTTGCCCAGGGGATCAGCGCTACTCTAGGGTATACCTTCGTCCTTCCGTCCACTCTGGATGATGACAAGCAATAAAACATTAGTTTGCAAAAAACACAGTTCCTTATTTACACGATCCTATCAGCCACACAGGAACTACAAGTTCACAAAACATCCAGTAAAATCCTCACTGCTCTGACACTAACACTACTGTGGACACTGCCACTGACAAACGAGCTCTTGCACTATGGCAGTAAGACACTTGAGAAATCTCAACCTCACTGCACTCTAACGATAACTTAACATAGTGACTCCCACCCTGTGTACACATCACTTGTTTGTTGACCTTGCAATACCTGACCAATCAGAAGTGGCCCTCACAAAACTATTCCCCAACTTATGATCAGCAGAACTTAGCATACACCACCCGACCATCCTCACAGACCAGTTCATAAAATTATGTTGTTACTAAAACAAAGCTAATCCCTAACAATATTATGATGATACAATTAAAATTTCCCCTGATAATTTAATGCTGTTTTTTTAAGAACAATTTCAGCTGATTTTTAATGTCATCACTATGAACTATTTTACCCAATTATTTTATGAATCATTTTATCTGAAAATTTCATGTTAATACAAACAATTTTTTAGCTAATAATTTTATGACCTTAATATGAATAACTTTTCCTTTATGTCATGATCATCCTGAGAACAAGTCCACCTTTTGTAGTTAGCTATCACAATCATTGTTTGCTTCCAAAAAAAAAAAAAAGGGAGACCTCAATGTTATACCAAGAAGGTGTCAGCAGTGAAGCTAACAAAGAGAGAGTCGCTGTTATTGTGTCACATGAACTTGCCCACCAGGTATTGATAAGCTGACAATTGCAGGGCAAAGTTTATTAATACAAATTACAGATTTGATGTCTGATGAGTTGTTAAATATACTCTTGTGATGTTCGAGGAATTATGGCAAGGAAAATAAAAATTGTAGGATGCAGAAAAAGGCATAACTACTTCATTTGTGTTGATGATATGGTTATTAAATAGTTTTTAAATCAAGGATTTAACAAAAATATATATATCGTGAGAATGGAAGTAACATATCTAATTAAAGATTGAAATTGACTTTTTTTTAAACTGGTGATTGTTTATTAATAGCCTTATATTAATAGACTTAAGATAAAATAAGACTCTTTTATTGATCAAAATAAATGGAAATTTGTTACATTACAGTGTACATTTTCATTGTCTGCTCTACAAATAAATGTGCAGAAAGATTACATTCTAATTAAGGGAAAAATTTTAAACCCTTATGATAAGCTATCTCCGCCATTAAATGCACTAAATCAACTCATCATAGAAATGTCTTTAACATTGCTCCAATATCTGTTTGCAGACGTTAGCAAAAAGCTCAAAACATTTCCTGTTTTTTTCTCTATTTTGAAAAAAAAAAAAGCTTTTTAAAAAATAAAATATTTTTTACACTTCCTGTCCTTGTCCTCAGTGGTTTGGGAATCTTGTCAGTCCTGCTTGGTGGGATGACCTTTGGCTCAATGAAGGTTTTGCATCATTTGTGGAGTTTTTGGGTGTCGACTTTGTGCATCCAGAATGGAATATGGTTAGTAGGGCAAAATCTTCAGATGATCTTAGATGATCTTTGTGCTTAGTTTATTAGGATTGCCACTATTTTGCAGATTTCGCAATAATTTAAAGTTATTTTTATGTGATTAAAAAATAAAAATAACATTGCTCAGTTATTTGATAGGATTTAATAGCAGTTTTGCTTTTAGTGGCTGGGATAGGCCTATATGTTTTTGAAAGAATAAAAAGCAATAAATGCTTACTATATGTCTTGGGCTACTAATGGTTCCTGAGATTTATTGTAAAAAAAAATACACAACTATCTGCTACCCTTTAACTACACAAATAAAGGGAGTTAATAATATTCTTGTTATGAAGCGTTTTGAGCCTCACAGAACTTACCACAAATTAATCATAATTGTTCTTGGTAATTATTCTCAAGCCTTAATATTTAGAAATTACAAGAAATAATTTATTGTTCTTATTTTGTTTTCCAGTTTGACAAGTTTGTCATTGACCAGCTTCAGAATGCCCTGTCTTATGACGGCCTGATTTCTTCTCACCCACTGTACGTTCCTGTTTCTCATCCTGATGAAATTAATGAAATCTTTGACACCATATCCTATGCCAAGGTTAGTTTTGGGGATAGCGATAAACTCTCATAAAATCTGGATGGACTGTGCTAGACCTTACTGTTTAATGGGGAGATAAGCAGTGGAGGGGCAAAATAGTAATCCGCCTTTTTTTTTTCCAGCAGAAAAATAATCAGAACGTTCAAGAACTCTTATCCGATAATGAGTGGGTAGCTAGGCTGTCATACGTGCAGACATTTTTTGCTTTTAAATGAACTAAACTTATCCTTGCAATAACAACTAAAGGACTACGAGTTAAAATGGATGCTTTTGAAAAGAAAATATTACTGGCGCAACAGAGGCTGGCTGAAGAATATCTGCAAATGTTTTCAAATTTATTTTGATGAATATATAAGAGAAACGAGGTCAGCCTGCTAGTGTTAACTAATGTTCAACAGAACTTGCATTCACTGACAGAATCTTTTGGTCGTGATTACCTTGATGAAAGAAGATCCCAGACCTGGTTATATGTGAATAATAGAGTCACCTGAATCAAACCTTGAAGATGGTAATTAAGGCATTAATTGAAAATAAAGACTCATCAATCTCTCATCCGACAGCATTCTCAATGTTAAATTCCAGGCATCCTGATCAATTCCTCAATTGTTTACTCTTCATAAATTGTGAAGACCCATTGATGAGTGGAAAAGCAATTAAAATTTTGATTCAATTTACAGCAACGTATTTGTGCAAAAAGATATTTTCATCTGTCACAGAAATTAAAACTCACCACTGGTATAGGCTTGAAAGAAATATGTCACTCTGTCTTGCAGTAATGTCAGTGGAGGAGAAAACTCCATTAACTTCTTTCAAACAAGCTGGAACAAATATCAAAACTTAAACGTATAATGCCGTATTTATTGGCGTATAACACGCCCCCGCGTATAACACGCACCTCAATTTAAGAAGGAAATTTCAGGAAAAAAAACTAAACTTTATATGGGCATATAACACGCACACATGATTTGCCCTCTATTTTCGGGGAGAAAAAGTGCATATTATACGCCAATAAATACGGTACTTTAAATAAGCTTCAATTATTTCGTAATAATGAAACTTACATTAATAATTTTGATACAATAAATTAAACAACTTTTAAAAATTTTGTTATAATTAAATAAGCATTCATAATTTTTTAAATTGAACAGCCGCATTTCATAATAATAATGGAATTTTCTGATCATTAACTTTCAAATTTATTTATCTTTTAAAAATTCACATTAGTGCTCTGCAGGATAAAAAAAATGAATTTAGTGTTCCGTGAGGTCGGAGACCACCGCTTTAAAGAAAGCAAGTGGCTAAAATAGCAAATGCCCAAGAACATCTTGTTTTTGTCTTACGCTACTACTTTCCTATTATTTCATAGTCTTTCTGCTACATAATATTTACTGTATTAATATGGCGAGAGAATGTTGTGTTTCCTGTGTGGAAATGGCTTCTGATTTCCCCATGTTTTATTTTCTAGGGAGCTTCAGTGGTAAGAATGTTAAGACACTTCCTGGGATATGACACGTTCAAGAAAGGAATGACAGTAAGATTCACTTATACTTCCTTAACTTGCTTAGATTATGCACACATTTTATATGTGAAATCTGAAAGATCATGTTAAACAGGAAAGAAAAAAATAAATCGTCCTGATCAAATATATGTAGATAAAGGGAAAAAAACCCCATTCAAATGGCAATTAACCCATTGCTCCAGGCCAGGTTGTGCTTGCCAGAGCAACATGGAGAATTCAGAGGTACTAACAATGTGTCATAGATTTGAATTTATGATAATTTGATACCATATATTGTTATGCACAAAACTTTGCCAAACTTTAGGAATCGCTTAAACCATAATTTTTAAAATATTTTTTTCATCATCAAGATTTGCTAACTTGAAAACTATGATTAAAACAAAAGATATGGCTGCAATATTTAATAACATCTCAATCAGATAATACTTTCAATAATGATATGGCTGCAATATTTAATAACATTATTAACATCTCAATCAGATAATACTTCCAATAACGATATGCTGCAATATTTCATAACATCTCAATCAGATAATACTTCCAATAACGATATTGCTGAACTATTTAATAACTTCTCAATCAGATAATACTTCCAATAATGATATGGCTGCAATATTTCATAACATCTCAATCAGATCATACTTCCAATAACGATATGGCATAAACTTTAAAAGAAAATATCATTCATGTAAGTATTATTGATCTTTCACTGAGCTAAGGCATAGTCCAGCAGGAATTGGGCATCACAATCCACTGGGGGGCTAGAGCTCTTTTTTTGAGTAAGGACCAAAGACTGTTGCTTTGAAAAAAATGTTTAATTTCTCCCAAATGTTTATCTTTCTTGTTTTATTTTTAAAACTGAAATCTTTGTTAAAATCTAGTTCCAACCTTGTTTCAGAGATATCTAAAAGGATTAGAGTATGGTGCAGCTTTTCATGATGACCTTTGGAATGCTCTGAATCAGGTACATTTGTATATTGTTTCTTTCTTATAAAAATATAAATAAGAAATATTCTGGAAGTAAATTTTCATGCTCTACAGCTAAAAATATAATTTTAAAACGTACAGTCAGTTAGGTCATACATGAGTTAACTTTGATTAACAATAAATTGATTTAGCATGGACTAAATTTCATACTAAATAAGAGAGTGAATAAATTATATAAGCGTAACTGCAAATTGTAAATAAATTTTAAAAATCTAGTATTATACTTGATTTTCCTTAAATAATGTAAGCTGAAAGAATTGATCGAAGTTGCCAAGTATTCTTTGAAATCCTAGCAAGCACGAGAGGATGGAAAGAACATCCAGGTGAAGGCCATCATGGACACTTGGACACTTCAGATGAACTTTCCCTTGGTAACTGTGACAAGATTATTCTCTAGTGCGGACACTGTCGTTGTATCTCAGGAGAGATATCTGGAGGATCGGGATGCACCTGAGCTGGGACAGTTTGTGTCTCCGTTCAAGTATGTTTCCATACAACAGGAATATATGTTGGGAATAAATCTTTAGCACATAAATGTATGTTGGGAATAAATCTTTAGCACATAAATATATGTTGGCTATATTTCTTTCCTTCCTGAAGAATGAACATTATTTATTAATAAATTGAATTTGATAATTCTAGTTTTGAAACAAACTATTGTAGGAAAATTATGAATACAGTTTTAAGTGATAAAATAATGATTCTTTTATGAAATAATCATAAAATGATACTTGGTAGAGATTGTGCTTGTCCAGCTGTATCATTGTTTGTATTGTTCACTTTTATGTAGAAACATTTCACAGCAAAAAATTAATTTATTCACAAATTCCTCACTATAGAGAGTAAATACTATTTAATTTATTCATCTATCTAAGTGTTGGTATATTATGAACCATACATAATAGTAATTAAAGAGGGTTACAACAAAATTAAGCGTTAAAGTCTTAGATATCTTATGTGTCTTTCAATCCACAACTAAAAGTTAAAAATATTTTTTGATATCATTAATATAAACCTTATCTTGCAGCCATGTGCGGTAAAAATATCTTTTAAGGAATTATATTTTATCACAACTTAAAACACAGCCTAATAATTGTGTATCATCTTGACTTGTGTTTACAATCCACAGCTACACATGGACCATTCCAATTACATTCACCACCAGCAACAACCCAATCTTCAATCAGACGGACAGAGATGTTCAATGGCTGACTAGATTTGAGAGATTCAGTAAGTCATTATAAACCTGACTTGTCCAAATACCTTTAGGGCTGCTAACTGTGACCATGAAAAAGAATTTTCTCAAAAGTTAAAAATGGAGGTTACAACCAAATTTCAAAACAAAAGTAGATTTCACACAATTCTTAGAGTATTCAATTTAAATTTAGAAACAACCTGGTTTGTCATTGAAATTCTATTTTATTTATGCAATACTCTACTTCAACTTTGATGCAATTAGAAACAAAGGTTCAACCATTTTCAAAGAAAATATTTATATAAAAATGGCAAGGCCTTAGAAAAACTATAAGAAAGTTTTTTTCTGTACAAGCCTTATAAAATAAATCATATAGTATGAGGTTTAGAAATGAGTGTATCATATTGGTTGATGGTAACACTATCTCACTGCTGTCTCAACCAGGGACTTTGACACTAGGAGTTGGAAATTTTCCAATTTACAATAAGACCAACAACACATTTGATCCCACCGCAACGGAGACCGACTGGATCCTTGCTAATATTGAACAGAATGGATATTACAGAGTCAACTATCAGTTGTCCAATTGGAGGGCACTAGCCCTTCAGCTCAAGGCTGACCACCAGGTGAATTATGTGCTCTTCCTGGTTATATTTTCAGTAATAAGACAGACAAGCAATGAAGTTTAATGGTGTTTATTTTAAATTAGTTAACACTGTAAATAAATGTAAAGTAAAATTTTAACAAATTGTTTATTGCATAGATATTTTTTTGCAGAGGTTCAGGACGCTACTAATGACCTGTAGTTAAAACTGAAAAAAATCATATTTTTTTGATAATTGAAAAAAGAAACAGGCTCATTTGCCACTGACTTACTTAATGCCATTAACTCTTTGACTCCCTTGAGCTGCCTGAACTGGCTCACTGATTTTCAATTTCTGTCCCATAAGCCGACTTCTACGGCTCGCGATTTAATAATAATTTTGTAAAAAGATGAAAGGGATTGGTTTCACCTTGCTGTGTTTGTTGAGCCCATTTGCTTGTGATTCCATAAGCTGTTTCATGTTTACAGCTAATTTAATTTATTTTGTATAGAATTTTTTAGTGTTTGTTTTCTGATTGAGCCAAGCGGCTCAGGCTCAAGGAACATGCCCCTATTAGAGATTTACTACTGGTGAAGCTCTAGAATTAATTCAGATATTGCATTGATAAAAGAAATAATTAGTTTTACACCTTAGGCCTCTGAATAAGAAAAATGTCAACAACCATATGTTGAAAGTTGGTGAACTAATGTATTATCCGGGACCTTCAGGAAAAGGGGCATTGCCTTGAGATAAAGGTTGAACACATGCAAGCACATGCTAGATGATTAATTATACAATTTTTATAAAACTGCCAAACTTGAACTATTTACTGATTTTGAGACTGGCACTATCACTAGTGGTAAGGTTATAATGGAACAAGGTATGTGGAAGCTTGAAATATAAAGACAGGACAATAAATGAAGAATGTTTCGGAAAGCTCTTATCAAAGTGATTTCATAGAAAAGTACATTCAATTTCATTTCCATTTATATCCATCACTTGGGGCCTATCTCTTATATTAATCTCAGGATTTAAGTGATTACAGTGGTCTAGTTTTCATTCTTTATCTGAAAGTGCTTGGTAAAACAGTGGAAATAACACCCCCTCCACCCTCCCCTTTCCAGGAGTCAAAGATTTCAAATAAAATAAGGAATATTTAAAATTGTACATTTATTTGTGTACAAATTACAATTAACCAAGGCCAGGCCTATATTCAATCTTAAATTAAAAACATCAAAACACATTTTAAACATTTTTTTGCCCGTTTAAAAAAAAAAAGTAAAGTTTTAAATAAAATGAAAAAGATGTCATCGTTGATTAACTTAATAATCAAGTTTTCAAGACTTGAGGTAACAGGGAATTAGATGGGATTTTGATTATCAAATACATGTCATCACTCTTATAATGGAGAACTATTTTCTTTATCGCAAACAGGTGATACCAGTAATCAACAGAGCACAGCTTATCAATGACGTTTGGAACCTTGCCAAGTGAGGGAATATTAATAGGCCCTCTATAATCTTACACCCATGTCATATGAACCTTTTCATGTGGCAGAAAATGGTCAATAGAAGCTGTTCACACAAAAACTGCACGGTTATTTATACAATTATTTAAACATATAGTGAGCATTGCTTATAAAAGTCAATGCCACCTCTTTTAAAAAGAAAAAGTTCACCATAGTAATCCCTAATATAGGCTACATTTGTACATGATTAATAAGTTTATAGATTGGCCTAATAAAATACATTTTTAAGTCATTTTCTTTACATTACAAAAAATGTCCCTATTTCAAATGCACTAAAAAAATAATTAAATGCAGTAAACTACAATGTTAAACTATTATGTCTCACTTTGATGACTTAATATGTCAATTATACAAATATAAAATTATAAATTTATTATTGATTTATTAATTGTGTCAAGTATCTTTTAGTTTACTTGATAATTATTTATTAGTAATCATTAGTAAATATTTAAAATTGTAAGTACATACCTATTGGAACTTGTAAAGGGAGTATACACCAAAGTTTGATAGGGGAAAAACTTCTTCTGACATTTAATTCCTTTAGTATTGTGTAAAATTTCAGTTAACCCGAAAGTGTAATGATTTTTAAATACAAATATTCTTTCTATCAAAAATGATTATTTAAGCTTAATACTACTTCAGGCGTAATACTACTTCATGCTTAATACAACTTCAAGCATAATACTACTTCAAGCTTAATACTACTTGAAGCTTAAAAAAATATAATAAAAAATTCTGTAAACCAAAATAGTCAGGTCTTGTGGTTTCAACATGAATAACATTACAGGGCCAATTATCTTGGACTTGAGACAGCTTTTATGATGATCGACTACCTTGACAGTGAACGTGAGTATGTCCCATGGGCTGCTGCACGCCGTGAGCTGGCGTATGTTACCAGGATGTTGTCAAATAGTAGAATAAATGAGACCTTCCAGGTGAGGACATTTATGCCTATCATCAAAACTTGTTGTGCAAGTGGTATATTTTCTATCTGTTTTCTTACTTTTTTAAATTTCATTTTATTTTATTATCTTATTTTTTTTAATTTCCAGCCACATAATCTTGTTACTGTAGAATTAAAAAAAACATGAAAAATTTCATACCCGCGCTATCAGATCTACTTTTTTAAAATAATGAGCGATAGAAAAAAAACAACCTGACAATGTTGAAACTTCTATATTACAGAAATTCATGCAGAGCAAAGTCAATGAGTCCTACAATTACTTTGGATTAAACAACACTGGAGCCAGCCATAATGATGTGTGAGTTTCCCGATCAGCTCATGTATAACACAAACAGACTGTAACAATATTATTGGCCCCTATCTTCACATCTTCTGACAGATTTAAATGACAAGTGGGTTGGTGGCTTTCCAATTCATCTTCATCTTTGCAGTTACAAAAAAACAACAAAAAAACAACAACAAAAAAAACAACAAACAAAACAACAAAACAAACCAAAAAACTGGCCATCTTCATGAAACTTTGATGTAGTTTTTGTTGTAGGCCTGCAGGGTGCCATCTGGAATGATACATGAGATTGAGAAGAAACTGAGAAAAAAATATATCAAGTGTCTAGGGAGCAATTTGGGGCAGGTGGTAGTTGTGGGTTGTACTCATTTACTGTGGGAATTATCCCAATGGGGACTGGGCCATCTTTCTATTTTTTAAAAAAAAATTATCTCCCTGTTTGATGCAGAGGAATTTCCTTGTTAATTTACCTTATCTGCCTCTCTTAAACTCAACACAAGCTCAAGTCCTACAACCATGATATAAACATTGTAATAAATGGTGACAGTACTATAACTAAGAATTTTAATAGGGTCGGACTGCTATAATACCTTAGATAGATTAAGAAGATACCCTACAAACCATTTGTGTAAGTAAAACATTAGAGTTAAGCTTTAATTATGGGATACGATTTATTCCTTTAATTAAAAGTGCAGCCATACTACACTGTTTTATTTAAAAGATAAATAAATGTTTTGCTTTTAAATGCAGCCAATAACTGCCATTCATTTAGAGATACCAAAAGCATACAGTCCTCTTGATTCGTCCTTCCGTCACTGGTCCTCATTATTAATGTCCAAACATCTCGAGCAGTGTGAGAGTTACGTGTCATGTTTATGTAAACATTGCCACCTTTACAGGTCAGCTCGTGGACTTTTTGCCAGTGAGGCTTGCAAGTATGATATCCAAGCCTGCATGGACACAGCCCGCACACAGTTCCAGCAGTGGATGAATAATCCCAGTAATAATCCGTAGGTGTCTTGAAGTTTCTTAATTTTTAACACTTTACCCTGGTGGCTCGCAGCTGATGTCGTTCATATTAGTGCAATAAGTAGCCAGGTGCAATAAGTAACCAGGGCTGGCTTTTCACTTGGCACGCAGTGTTTGAAAAATTACTTCAATAATGTCTTCAAAATTGTCATGGGTTCAAAATTTTAAGTTTATCAGAATATTTTTGTATTTTTCTGTTCCCAAACGCTTATGTTTTTAATTAAATGCAGAAAATGTATATGTATAAAAATGTACCAAAAAATGAATTTCCATGTTTTGGATCAATAAAAAGAATCTTAATCATAAATGAGACAGGAAAAAATTGCAAGCTCAAAGTCATAACAATTTGGAATGCTATATTATTGATTCTTATTATAAACTACCCTTACCCTGCAAAACAAGGATGGTAGCAAAACATGAATTTCCCAATCTACTAAAGTTATGTCACAAAATACGCATTCAAGGAACACACTTTATAAGATTCCTACTTAGTGCTACTTCCCCACTCCCCTGAACTTTATTCATTTTCTATTGTCCCACCCCGTTTACACCTGCAGATTTATAACACCCAACTATTTCCATGAAACAAAAGAAAAGCACTCTTGCTGTCTTGTGTCAAACCGTATTGCTCTAACGCTAACCATTTTACATGTAACTTATGTCACAGTAGAGACAAAGAGAAACACTGCATTTCGTATTACAGTATCTGAAAATGCTCATTAGATATAAAAAAAATGAACCGTTTCAGTTTAACTTCACCTCATTTGCATTGCAGTGCTGTAGAAGTATCTTTTTTTTGCACCACAGAATCTCCAGATAGTAAGAGTTTTTAGACACAATGTCAGATCACCCCTTCCATTATTCATCAATGTCATAGTTCATCGTCATAATCATCCTCTCAAATCCAGCAACCACTGGGGGTGGTGCCCTATAGCCCCAATCCAGCAACCTACGGGGGTAGTGCCCTATAGCCCCAATCCAGCAACCTACGGCGGTAGTGCCCTATAGCCCCAATCCAGCAACCACCAGGGGTAGTGCCCTATAGCCCCAATCCAGCAACCACCTGGGGTAGTGCCCTATAGCCCCAATCCAGCACCACCTGGGGTAGTGTTTTATAGCCCCAATCCAGCAACCACCGGGGGTAGTGCCCTATAGCCCCAATCCAGCAACCACCTGGGTTAGTGCCCTATAGCCCCAATCCAGCAACCACCAGGGGTAGTGCCATATAGCCCCAATCCAGCAACCTACGGGGGTAGTGCCCTATAGCCCCAATCCAGCAACCACCTGGGGTAGTGCCCTTAAGCCCCAATCCAGCAACCACCTGGGCTAGTGCCCTTTTGCCTACTTACCGTTAGTCTAGTGCCCTTTGGTCTATCACTTAGGTCAAGCCAGTTAAGTTTATCTACCCTTTGGCCATTTAATTAAAAAAAATTGGTTTTGATTTTTCATTAATATATTTTCAACTTTATCTTTTTAAAACTGACAAATCAATTTCAGGATTGACCCCAACCTCAGAGGAACAGTTTACTGCTACGGCATAGCAGCTGGCGGGGATACAGAATGGAACTTTGGGTTAGAGGTTAGTGACATTTGTTTCTCCCTCAAGTCCATGGGATTGTTTGTTGTTATGTTGTTCCTTAAGGCACACTTTAAGCTGATTGTTTAGGACAGTGGTTCTCAACCTTCCTAATGCAGCGACCCTGTAATACAGTTCCTCATGTTGTGGTGACCCCCAGCCACAAAATTATTTTCGTTGCTACTTCATTACTGTAGAGCATATGTGTTTCAGATGGGAAAGGGTCTTGAGAACCCCCAAAGGGGTCGCGACCCACAGGTTGAGAACCGCTGGTTTAGGATATACATTTTTTTGTGAGAAAAAAAAAAGATAGTGCTTTGATAATACTATAAGAAACTCATACAATATCAACTCTTTTATTATTTCTATAACAAGTTGCTCATTAATTAAATAACAGCTGTTCACTATTTCTATAACAAATTGTTCACTAAAAACCAGTGGTTTTGTTACCTTAGTTTACCTTGCATTACACTATAACTAATTACTAAAATTCTTCAACACATCTCATGTATGTATCTAGGAAATATTGTCACTGTCTGTAATGATAAGCCTCAAGGTGAATAGACATTTTAATATTATACTAGTGCATGATATTATGTGTTCCCCATTATTTTAATACAATGTGTCCATTGCTTATCTCCAGATGTACAGAACCATTGAGTCAGCATCAGAAAAGTCCAACCTTCTCAATGCGTTGTCATGTTCTAAGAGCCCAGAGACACTGAACAAGTATGAGTTTAATATTTTACTCACAACCTGTTTCACCCTGTTTCAAAACACATTTTTAGAAGGTGCATTTTATAGCAATTATTTGGTCACCTAGTCACATTTGTTTTTCACTCAATCTACTGAGTCACACGCATGCTGACAACAACTGCTACCAAATCAGGATTGTATTTCTAAGGTTTGATCAATTTTAAGTAATTTCAAGTTCAGATAGTTGCAGCATGGTAAATGGAAATCCTAGTTGTCTGTGATGAAGAGTGTGAAATGTATCATCCATGGAATTTCACCCTGCCAAGTGCCAGACACTATCAGTCTCTAGAAGTTGTACTCCTCTATACTACCAAGTTTCCTCCGTAAAGTACCTGGGTGTTACCATTCAAAGAGACGTCCGCTGGGACGAGCATATTAACAATGTATGTAACCAATCAAACAAGGCCCTAGGGTTCTTAAGGCGAAATCTAAAGATTGGCGACTCCTGTGTGAAAGAAAGAGCATATAAAGCCTTTATCCGTCCGATTTTAGATTATGCATCTGCAGTCTGGGACCCATTTACCCAGAAGAGCATTGACAGGTTGGAGGCGGTCCAGCGATGAGCCGCACGCTTTGTCCTGCACCGCTACAGGAATACCTCTAGCATGCTGGAAACACTAGGCTGGTCACCATTGGAGAAACGACGACGACAATCCAGGCTCTCCATGATGTGCAAGATAAATAATGGGCTTGTCCACTGTTCCGGCATTAAACAGAAACTCGTCCCTCTCCCCCATAGACAGCGACGAGGCCATGACAGGCAATTCAGGCTCATACTCATACCAGCAAGAAGCCAGTATAGGAGCTGCTCATTCGTGCCCAAGACAATCAGGGACTGGAACAATCTTTCAAAAGGAACAGTTGAGGCGACAACACTAGACACATTTGTGTCTATTGGCTCAAGCCTTCAAACGCCTAGTGCATGATTTGCTCACAAAGTGGCACTGGAAATCTGTGAAATTTCCTCATCAACACCAGGAACAGAAACATTGCAAATCTCATCTACATGCATAGGAGCCAAAATGATCAATAAATTGATCGTGGGCCCTTAAGATATAGAAGAAGAAGAAATAACATTTTGGTGTATTAAATTAACATATAGGTGTATTGAAAATAACATGTAAGTATAATGAAATAGCATGTGGGTAGGTATATACGAAAGATGCTTTTATTGATCCAAATAAATGGAAATGATTTTTTGATTAAATTGTACATATTTATTTTCAACGCATAAATAAATACATATTTTAACCAACATTTTACAATTAGAAAAATTTAAAGTCAAGACATCTAAATTATTTCTCTAGCGCAAAATTCAGCATCATGTACTAGAATGAAAAAAACTTTCTTAATGACAATGACTTAAATTAATGACCATTTACGTATTGTAACCACTGGGGGGGGAGCACTCTGGTAAATTCGTACAGGCTAACGTTAAGGGAAAGAATTCCAGCTAATCCTAGTTGTCTGTGATGAAGAGTGTGAAATGTATCATCCAAATGTTTTTTTTTAGTTTTACTCATGGGTAGGTATATTGAAACCGAGCAATTTGGTAAGGTAACTTTAAAATACAACAAAAAAAATTGAAAAGTATAAAGAATATAATGCGCTGGGTAGATAGGTATATGCCAGGGCCCAAAAGACTAGACCAAATAATATGCATATGGCAGAAAGTTAAAACACAAAATAGGTAGATTCCACCCACAGGGTACTGTTTAGGTTAAAATTTTAAAAAATGACCAAATATAAAGACTATAACATGCTGGGTAGATGAGGAGAATACCAATGCCCAATAGGCTAAACCAAATAGTATGCGTATCCCAGAAATTTAAAACCCAAAATGGGTGGATCCATGGGATACAGTGAAAGTTAAAATTTAAAAAAAAACAAAGGCTATAGAGAAAAGACTAAGACTACTGTGTATATAAAATAGCTCTAACGCCAATCATTAACTCTTATGCCAACCATTTAGCTCAAACGCCAACTATATAGCTCTAACGCCAATCATTTTACATGTAATTTATGTCACAGTAGAGACAAAGAGAAACACTGCATTCATATTGGAAGTAAATTTACTTTGAATTAAACCAGCACCATGTCCATATTCCAGTTACATGGCGCTTATCTTAACCAATGACCCACCAATCAGGAGACAGGATGCTCTTAGCGTGATCAGGTTTGTTGCATCCAATACTGTTGGTCGCTTGTTGGCCTGGGACTTTTTCACAACAAATTTCATGGAGATTAAAACAAGGTCAGTCACTTACAAATATTTCATACATTCATTGCTGAGGAATTCCTTCGGTAAAACTTTGTTTACCTAAATGTGCTAGAAGCTATTGTTTATTTTAAAAGAAGGAAACTCATGTGAAAACATTCACTTAAATATTGATATAATTATTTTTTTTATAATTTTGTAATACTTTCTCTTTTTTTTTTAGTGCCACACCCAAAATAATAATAATTTTTAAACCTATTCACATTATAAAATTATATGAAAGCCCCTTCAATCCCCCCCCCCCTCCTTTTTTTTCGATTAAAGCATTGGTTTTAGTAGGTCAAGAAGAAAAACAAGTCACAAAAACAAAAGATTACAGGTTGTGTTTGTGAATTTGTACTCATGCAATGACAAGCCATTTAATTTTTCTCCTAAAAGGTATGAAAGTGCACTTTTTGCTTGGATAAGTCTGATGGATGGAGTCACTAGGGCCCTGAACACAGCATCTGAACTTGAACAGGTTAGTTACAGCTTTTTATATGTGTACATTTATGAAGTGGTCTATTAGGTTTCCATGGTATCACCATATAATAAATATTTATCATTAAATTAAAAAAAAAAAAAAGCCAAAGAAGATTAACTCTTCATTATAATTTTAAAAAGGGAGCGTGAGCCATTCAGAACCGAGGTGCTAGCCACAACTGGCTCCCGAGCCATAGTTTGCCCTCCCCTGACCGAGGTAGTTGTAAGATAAGGGTTCTTCATGACAACAGTAGACAATGAAAGAGTTGAGGGGTCGGCAGACAGTTATAAGAGGCACTACCACTTCTCAGGCCTACAAGTGCAAGGCCATTAATTTAATGCCATAATGTCATTTAGAAATCCCTTGACCAGTACTGGACACCCATTTCATAATTCTTCTGTACGCACAGGTCAAAGAATTTTACACAAGACAAGAGGGTAACTTTGGAACTGGAGAGAGGGCCTTCCAGCAGGCCATTGAAAAGGTCACTACAAATGTCAACTGGATGACAAAGAATGAGCCTGTCATAGAAACTTGGCTACGTGTTGCAGGTTATCATGAGTCAAGATAACACGTCTCACTGCTGTGTTTTTTTGTTTTTTTTCAGTACTTAAAAAATAATAATTCAGAAATCCATTTTTAAAAAATCACTTGGGAAGATATGGGCTTCTACGTTTTTGCTTTGAATTTTTTTTTTTCAATAGGGTTTCTTAAAAACATGATATTCTTTTGTCAAAGAATGAAAAAAAAAGAAGTGACAGTGCTTAGAGTTAGGTATTAAACAATTAATGTTGTTGGCAATGTGTGTTCCAAAGTCTAGAACTATGTGCACATTAACATCGTTTTTGTCAAAGAAAGAAACACAAGATCTCCATGGAAAATTATTGTGATTTAGTCTGTTTCTTTTAAATATATGAAAAGTGAAATTAATTTTTCTAGCACTGATTGTCTTTTTACAGTTGCATGGACACATTTCGAGGTACAACGTATAGAGTTAAATATAAATAGACAGTACGTTTTTAATATTTATCAATTAAGTTAACTCTTTTTTTTTTTTTGTACAGGAATAGATGATGCAATGTATTTGTATTTTAAATTAACTCATTATGCAAGAGAATGAATCTATTTGTAGTTTTTAAATGAAAATTATTAATTAGATCATTTTCTTTCTGAATCAAAAGTAAGATTTTCTGTTTAAACATTACAATATGCTAATTAATGATTTGTGACCTTTGATAAGCTAATCAGATGGTTTATATATATGTATGTGTGTATGTATATATATATATATAAATATATATATATATAGGCTACATATAATAAAAATAATAATAATAATAATAAAGTTTATTTCAAAAACACGCTTCATCCCCAAAGGCTCAAAGCGCAGTACAAAGTCAACAAAAAACAAATCTATAATTTACCACATTTAAAACAAACACAACACTACAAATACTAATTACAAGCATACCAAGTCAAAGTCTTTGTAGCCATTTCAACCCTAAGCAACACAGCCAATATGCATTAACTGGAAAATATGGTAGACAATCATCCCAAAATGTGTTTGCGAAATAGATGTGTCTTTTTTTTTGTATGCTAATTTTGTCATCTAAATACTTTTCCAGTTAACATTTTAAAAGAATGTTATTTCATTTAAATCTACCGGTACTATTACTCATTTGAAATTAAATATTTTTGTAAATAAATTCTAAATGCTGTTTTTATTTTTTTTTTAAATTTATTTACCATTTGGGGCTATTTAGTTCCACACCACTTGATCTAATATTACAGGTTTTTATGTCATTGAAAGTGCACCCATCAATGTTAGATAATTCGTATCCTAATCTAGGGTCCAAAAGAGCAACAAAAGTTATCTACAGGTAGAAACCCAGGGCCAGGCGGTTCAACTGGTCGAACAAGTCCGAGGTGGATTGACGATGGACTTACACCAGCTGGGGGTTGGCGCATGGAGGTTGAAAGCCAAGGATCGATCCCAATGGAAGGATGTGGTGGAACAGGCCAGAGCCCCACTTGGGCTGTAGGGCAACTGATAAGGATGATACTTATTTTTTCGGAGCTTACTCAGGAATTCAGGAATGGTTTCCTAGGTTACATGAATGTGATTGGTGGGAACTTTATTACCAAACACACTTTAATAATCTCAGTTAAAATGTGAGGCAGTCCAATTGTTTGCACGGAATTAGGGGGTAGAAGTTTCCTCCCGACGTTTTTCATTTGATTAGCAGGATCTCAAAGTAGTTACACTGACCTTGAATTTGGTCATTTGATTAGCAGGATCTCGAAGTAGTTACACTGACCCTGATTTTATTTATTTGATTAGCAGGATCTCAAATTAATTACACTGACCCTGAATTTGTTCATTTGATTGGTGGAATCTCAAGCTAATTACATTGACTCATATTCTCACAAAAATATCAGAGATCGCCTGGATAAGTGGTTCTCAAACTGCTTTATTTATTTTATTTTATTTTTTGCACTGACTGCCACATGTCTACATGACTTCACCTTGTCTCGCCCCGTTTTATCAGTTCTTTGTGTAAAAGCTTCAGGACTTCTCACTTCTAAGGCAGATAAAACACAAAAATTGTAGAGCTGTGACATATTTTTGAATGACAATTCAAATGAAACATTCAACATTAACAAATTAGAAGAAGAAAGAAAATATAACCACTGATGTTTCCTGAAACTTAATCTGCAAACACCTTTTTGATAGAGGAAGAGTTGGCTGACTGCACATTAGTAGATAAAGAAATTTCTTATCTTATACACAACATTATCTGCAAGGCAACTCTGACAGGCACAGTGAGTGTGTGCTCAATTGAAGATTTTAAACTTGAAACAAAGATGAGTTAATTTTTAAAAAAAATGTTTTTAAAATGGCGGTTACATCATCTTTAAATTGTGTTGAAGTTAAAAACAAATGAAAAAAAAAGAAGATTACTGGTATCAAACATTTGAACATTTGATAATATCGTTCCGTGGTAACTAAAAAAGGTGCGTTAAAAAAAAAAAAAATTATTATTCACAACTTTTCAGAATCAATTATGTTTAAACTTTACAAAAAAACAACTCTTCCGACATATTCATAGACAAATTTTGAACATTGACAGATTTACAAGAAATTGCAAATGGCGTGGGGGGGGTGGTGTTAGAGTAGGTAATTATCTTATGTTATGTCTTTGCGGACTTGTTTAGCAGGAATTTTAGTTGATTAAAACTAAAGCTATTCAATATTTTATCTTCAAAGTTTCTTACCTCTTACTACTTTGATTTTCACACTGTAATTTTTGTCAATTGATTTTAATAGCATTATTTAATATTTACGGCACGGTCTCTACAATTTTTTTAGCGGTTGACTTAAATTTTTTTTTTTAATAAATAGAATATTAGTAGATATATGGGCGTAACTCTACTTCATCAAGTCTCATTTTTTGGTTTTATTATTTAGTAATTCTTAGAGTAATTATTTCCCCAAATAAAAATATAAAATAGAATAAGAAAAATAACAACACAGGTTTAAAAAAAATGGAGTTGATTATTTTTAAAAAGCAGACATTTCAGGAATGTACTTCGGGGCTGTCCATGAAGTAGGTCACACTGCCAAGTGTGTGTGTGGGGTGGGGGGGGGGGTTCCAAGAAAGTGAGACCGTTTTTTTTTTGGGGGGGGGGGGTTGGGGTGGGGGTAAAGATCTTGCTTGAGTGTCGTAACACTTAACATCATACACATTAAATGTGAACTTGAAAGAGAATTTGAACTTTCTGTTGTGATGGATGTATTCTGACAGAAGATTTCACTTTTAAACATTTATAGTGTGATAGTTAGTGTGATTGAGATACAATTTGAAATACTTGTAACTATTTTAAACATTAAAAGAAATGCTAGTCTAATTTACTTCTTTGAAGGTAGGGCGGGGAGGGGGGGGGCCGTCAAAAAAGTTGGTCACGCTATTTTCCAATCTTCTATTTTACAGTACGTCACAAATCTCAGCTCCCCCCCCCCTCTAATGACACCCAGCTCTGGTGACACCCAGCTCTGGTGACACCCAGCTCTGGTGACACCCAGCTCTGGTGACACTCATCTCTGGTGACACCCAGCACTGGTGACTACCAGCTTTGGTGACACCCAGCTCTGGTGACACCCAGCTCTGGTGACACTCATCTCTGGTGACACCCAGCTCTGGTGACACCCAGCTCTGGTGACACCCAGCTCTGGTGACACCCAGCTCTGGTGACACCCAGCTCTGGTGACACCCAGCTCTGGTGACACCCAGCTCTGGTGACACCCAAGCTCTGGTGACACCCAGTTCTGGTGACACCCAGCTCTGGTGACCCCCAGTTCTGGTGACACCAAGCTCTGGTGACACCCAGCTCTGGTGACACCCAGCTCTGGTGACACCCAGCTCTGGTGACACCCAGTTCTGGTGACACCCAGCTCTGGTGACACCCAGCTCTGGTGACTACCAGCTTTGGTGACACCCAGCTCTGGTGACACCCAGCTCTGGCGGAGCCCTACTCTCGTAGCTCCCTTGTCCTCAAGGCATCCTGCTTCGGTGGCACCATTCTCTTAGATCTGTTATGCAACCGACTTATTGAACTCTGACAAATTGTCCATTTGGCCGCCCACCCCAAACTTTGAGAGCGTCACCAGGGGTGGGGGGGGGGCGCACTCCCACTCCCAAGTGGTGATACTGCTTATACTCAAACCGTAAAGATATTCCAGTTCTGTCAAACGGCTAACAAAGAATGCAACTGCCTTTTGCAGCAACCTTTCTTTCCAACAACCTGTCTCTGCAACAACCTGTCTTTGCAACAACCTATCTTTGCAACAACCTATCTTTGCAAAAACCTGTCTTTGCAAACAAGTATTTTTGTTCTTTAATAACTTAACAAACAAAGCATGGAAGTCGTAGGATAAACCCTAAATTCAGTATCCAAATTACACTGATATATATATATATATATATATATATATATATATATAAAAACATCAATTTTGATGTGAGTGTACTTAAAAAAAAACACATTTCAAACTTTGACGTGAAAATTTTCTTCAATACTGAATATTTTTAAACAACTTATTTTATATATTTTTTATATGTTTGTTCTTTAATAAATTAACAAACAAAGCATAGAAGTCGTAGGATAAAACATAAATTCAGTATATAAAATACACATATATATATATATATATATATATATATATATATATATATATAAAAGCATCAATTTTGATGTGAGTGTACTTAAAATGAAACACTTTTCAAACTTTGACGTGAAAATTTTCTTCAATACTGAATATTTTTAAACAACTTATTTTATCGAATTTTTGAATTTGGTACTTTTTATACAGTTTATTTATCGTATTGTATTCTCCCTTTCAATACATTAAATAAGCAATTTCAATTTCACTATTGATTACAAATTAGTGGGGTGGTAACATCGACGTAAACAATAATTACAATTTTGGGGTAATGGCTAAAAAACTTCGCCTACCCCTGGGGTTGATTGTTACAATATTAGTGCTGAACAGTCGTTAAACCTCTGATACACTTAGGTTTAAATAGGTTTGATCAACGTAACTGCTGTGTTGCCCGCCTCCAATCATTTGCTTTATTATTATTTCTTGGAGATAGGACTGAAAGTGTAAAATGTATGCCTTAAATAGGATTATCACGTTAACTCATTACAGGCACACACACACACACAAAATAGTTCAAGAGACAGAGTTACAAGGACAGAGTTCAAAAGACGGAGTTCGAAAGACAGACTTCAAAAGACAGAATTCAACATACAAGAGTTCATAAACAAAGCAGAAGTTTAAACTCTTACCTTATTTCAAGTTCGCTGAATTTGTCTGTCAAGAACTCCCAAGCCAGCGACCAGTTCCGAAAGGCAATATTTTTAAGGATATTTTTGGCATCACTGCTTTGCATGGAGTAATCTGGCTTCAAAATAAGGTCCAAGGTCCTGTCACAAGGTCAAACAAAATGACACAAGTATGGAGCAGAACTTTGTGACACAAGTATCGAGCAGAACTTTGTGACACAGATATCGAGCAGAACTTTGTGACTCAGGTATCGAGCAGAACTTTCTGACATAAGTATCGAGCAGAACTTTCTGACATAAGTATCGAGCATAACTTTGTGACACAGATATCGAGCAGAACTTTGTGACACAGGTATCGAGCAGAACTTTGTGACACAGGTATCGAGCAGAACTTTGTGACACAGGTATCGAGCAGAACTTTGTGACACAGCTATCGAGCAGAACTTTCTGACATAAGTATCGAGCAGAACTTTGTGACACAGGTATCGAGCAGAACTTTCTGACATAAGT
Source organism: Lymnaea stagnalis (assembly GCA_964033795.1). Lineage (NCBI taxonomy): Eukaryota > Metazoa > Mollusca > Gastropoda > Lymnaeidae > Lymnaea > Lymnaea stagnalis. Next base: position 1,492,887 of record CAXITT010000066.1, read on the forward strand.
GTCGAGCAGAACTTTGTGACACAGGTATCGAGCAGAACTTTGTGATACAGGTATCGAGCAGAACTTTGTGGCACAGGTATCGAGCAGAACTTTGTGAAAAAGATTTTTCTATTTTTGACCTTGAAGTTTGAATCCTCTGAAAGAGTTTTGTTATTAAAAATAAAACTTAGTAGAAAAGTTTGAAATCTGTTGGCTAGTGGCAAGATAAAGATGTGACGCAAGTTTTTGAGAGGTTTGGCTGGGAAGAATTTATTTGTATTATTAATTAATTATTTTAGGTTTGTGGCAATAAAGACCACCAATGAAACTTGAACCATCCATGCATCCATCCATCCATCCATCCATCCATCCATCCATCCATCCATCCATCCATCCATCCATCCATCCATCCATCCATCCATCCATCCATCCCTGTAGCGCTACATCCCACACGGGGCTTTGGCCTGCCTTATCACGTCCTTCCACTCAGACCGAACTGATGCTTTTCTTTTCAATGCTTGGATTCCCAGCCGCTGTAGATCCCTCTCCATCAAAGCCTAGGTCTGCCTTTGAGCCGTTTTCGTCTTGGGTTTTGGTGGTGTACCCTCTTCACTCCTGTATCATTTGGCATTCTTTCTAAGTGTCCTGCCCAGCGTAGCCTACTCTTTTTTATTTCTGCTACTAGCGTGGGATCCTGATATAGACTATGCTATTCCTGGTTGATTCGTATTCTCCATCCATATTCATCCTTGGTTGGTCAATACATTTTGCGGAGAACTTTTCTCTCCCATGTGTTTAACAGGTTTTCCCTTGTTTTTGTTAGGGTCAAAGTTTCACTTGCGTATGTAAAAACTGGTCTATTTACAGATTTATAAATATTTGTTTGTTTGTTTTTGTTTTTCTTGTAATGTTTTTATTTTTGAGTATTTTCAGATTACTGAAGTATGTCCTGTTTCCGGCCGATATTCTTTCTTTTATTTCTTTTAGTAATTCGTTTCACTATTTTTATTTGATAAAGGTTCTAGGTATTAGAAGTGATTTAATTTTTCAAAAGTCTGGTTTCTAATTTTAATGGTTTCATCTGTTTGTTCGTCCCATACCATAGTCATGTATTTTATTGTTTTGGTTGTTAAATCCCAGCCCTGCTTGTATTATGCGTCTTTTAATTCAATAAAGGCTTTTGATAATATGTCTTGATCACTTTTCCCATAACACTCCAACGCCATGAGCATATGCAAGAGACTGAAGGGGTTTACTGTAGAGAGTACCGATTGGTTTGTGGGTCTTGGGTCTCCATCAGTAAGCAAGGTTTGCTGTTCCTGCTTAGTAGCGCCATGTCGTCCGCATGGTTGGCTACTTAAAGTCCCCGTTGGTTTTGGTTCTCTGATGCTTCTCTTGCAGGAGTTGGTGATTCGTTCCTGTGTTCCTCAGATTTCTTTTGCTTAAATTGTTCTGTTTTCTAATGTCGTCTTACACAGGATACAAAATAATGAGTCTCCTTGTCTGAGGCACTGATTAATCCCGAACACCCTCGAGTATTCCTACTCTCCCTTATTTTTGTTTTTTAAATTTTATTTGTGTGGAGTGACTGGAACAATACCCCCCTCCTCCCCCCCAACCCCCCCCCCCCCGTTCCTATGGATGGTGAAGAAAGTAACGCCAACAGCGATGGCGGCTGCCAAGAGGTCCAAGACGAGTCCAACGAGGGAGCTGACGTAACAATAATTTTTCTCCACGTGGACATCTACGTCGCTGATGTCACCAAGTGCCTGAGATGGCATTCTAAGAGCCACTGTGGGTTCAGTATTTAGTTCGTTATCCTTGGGAAGTTTTTAAAAAAAAAAACAACTAAATGTATGAGGTTTTTTCTAGACTTGGACAATAAATGGAACATTAATAAACAATTTGCTAACCAAGCACACTTGTTTTCTGAGCAAAGTGTAAAGATCTAATTTCATGTCTCCATTGAAATCCAAAGAATTTTTTTTTTAAATTTAAAATTTTTTTTTTTTCTAAACACACAATCCGAATTTTCAGATATAATTATACTTTAGTTTTATTTCTCAGATATTTAAGATATAATAGGGCTTGTTAAAGCTAGCTTTTTTTCTTTTTTTTTTTTTTTTTTTATTTCAAGTCCGCAACTATCATTATTATCTCTTCAGTCTTCATTATTTCATTATGTCAAGTACTGAATGGCGCATTCTGTTATATGTCAATGTCTGTCCATGTCTTGTCAAATCTTTTTATTGGTATTAGACTCCTTGAAAAATCAGAACGCACATAACTTTTCACCAAAGCAGAGTTATGCGCGGTTATAGTCCCGAAACATTCACGTGACATTTGGGGGCCGCCGGACTCATCGCAAATAATGTTGCATTAATTTTGTGCACATTGAAAGTTTTGTCCCTCAAATGTTTAAGATCACTTGCAGTCGCACGCGACGGCTCCGTCATCGACACTACTTGTTTGACCCTGCATAGAAACTATGAGTCTATTGTCAAAATCGCACAATCGAAAACTTATCCACTGAAAACATTACATTCGGAAGCCTTACAATGAAAATGTATTCTTTGAAAGCCTTGCTACCGGAAGCCTAACTGTCAATTAGGCTTTCTAGACTCTCGCTAGATCGGCTCTCGATAGTTTGGCTTTCGATAGTTAGCTTTTGATAGTAAGGAGTTCGAAATTTAGGTTTTCAATAGTAAGGCCTTCGACAGATAGGCTTTTGATAGTCAGGCTTTCCACAGTTAGGCTTTCGATAGTCAGGCTTTCGACAGTTAGGCTTTCGTCATTGTGGCTTTTTGAGTGACAGTTGATGAATAGAGATTGGAGGATTTGTTTCTTTCCATAATATTACGTTTCTTTCCATAATATTACTTTTTCTTTCCATAATATTACGTTTCTTTCCATAATATTACTTTTTCTTTCCATAATATTACGTTTCTTTCCATAATATTACGTTTCTTTCCATAATATTACGTTTCTTTCCATAATATTACGTTTCGGGCCTTCCAGACTTCATGCGATAATTTTGGATTTAACGACGGTAGATCCTAGTTTTCAGGAAATTGTTAGGGGGGGGGGGTGACTGTGATGTGTTAATAGATGTAATATCTTTATAACTATTGCTGAGGAGAAGCGCGATTATTTATTAGTGTCCTGTGTTGTCTTCATTGCTCCGATACCTTTTTTTTTGTGATGGCTTAACGACGGAATGTCCTAGTGGATAGGTCCTGTGTTTTCTTCATTGCTCTTTTCAATGCCTGGCCTAGTTAGCATCGAAGAGAGAAGCGAACCTGTTAATCTCACAATAGCCCCTCTACCACGTGGTATGTGACCATAAGTACTGGAAATACCCTCGAAATACCACGTGGTTTTTGACATAGGCCCTTACTTCCATTGAGGGGCCCAGAGCAAACGTCTAGTCTTAAGCTTTGATATCTATGTTGAATTGGATGTGGGAGGTGAACTAATTATTTCTAGTCATTCCGGGCACGTGTTGTCTGCCCATTATCTGTACCATTTCTTCCTGAAATGGTCTGTCAGGCAGTTCTTTATTCTCAAATAAGTTATTGGTACTTCTGGCTGAGGCTGGGCAGCCACGGGTTTCTCCAGGGTCCACTTTCTCATTGTCACTGACGTTGACATGGCCTTGTGTCCATTGCAATTTCACCTGCTTCCTAGATCACACGTCATCAATGATGGCGTCAACTAGGTGAGTGGTACCTGATCTCTTTGTCAAGATCTTGAGAGCAGGTCTTCCGAGTAAACGATCACATCAAGTCCCGCAAGTCACCTTTCTTCTAGTGTGTGATTCACAGTCTCCGGGGCCCTGTGACTGGCCCCAATCTCCGCATCAAAGTCCCACAGGGCCCCGAGATTTGCTGATTCGGTGGTAGCCCCTGATGGGTACAGTATGAACGCAGTCCTTTCTCTCAGATTGGCAGAGCTGTCCGTAAACACTTCCACTGATCTGTTGCAATACACAGCCATTGTCTCAAGGGCAGGCGCTTTCTGGACATGTTCAGGGATGCGCTTTGTCACACTGCATCAGTAAAGGCCAAAATGTATGGAGAGACGTGATGGTTCCGCATATTGGGGGAGGGGGTTCCATGCACCGCCTTACAGTGGCGTAGCCAGGTTCCTACACTAGGGCAGCGAAAAGAAAATTACAGGCTCTCCCATCGAAATAATAAGTTTGTGGGGGGGGGAGAAATTATAATTAGAGGTGTTTATTATTTTATTTTTTATGACCTTAAAATCCGACGGGCCAAAATTAAGGGGAGTGGTGTGGGGAGAACCCTTACCCAGAGTCTGTCAGATTCCCTCCCCCCTCCCCCCCCCCCGTGGCTTCGGAGGGGGTGAGATAACGTTTAATATAGTCATCAGTTATTTTTTGTTCTCCGGTTTTTAGTCTGGAAATTGTGCCAAATTAACGCGAGAATGTCCGACTGAAAACTTTCTGGACATCTGGCAACCTTAGGTTTGATGAATCCCCCTCCCTTTTGTAAAGGAGGAATTCCAAAAAATGTCTTCCTACTGCCTTCGGGAGGATTATGTCTCAATTTTTATGCCTAAGGATTGTGTCTCAATTTCTGAGCCTAAGGATTGTGTCTCAATTTCTGAGCCTAAGGATTGTGTCTCAATTTCTGAGCCTAAGGATTGTGTCTCAATTTCTGAGCCTAAGGATTGTGTCTCAATTTCTGAGCCTAAGGGTTGTGTCTCAATTTCTGAGCCTAAGGATTGTGTCTCAATTTCTGAGCCTAAGGATTGCGTCTCAATTTCTGAGCCTAAGGATTGCGTCTCAATTTCTGAGCCTAAGGATTGTGCCTCAATTTCTATATTTATATATTACTAATTCTAATTATATTACTAATTTTTTACGCGGCTTTCATTTTTTTATTGATACCTCTTTGGGGCTTATCTCCAAAAAAAATTATAGATATATAAAAATAAGGTTTTCATCACAAAAAAAGCAATGCTAGCATCATTTTATATGTTAAACGCAAATGAAATTAAAATGCTTAAAATAATCCATTTACGTTTAATAATAATCTTTGCTGAATATTTCCAAGTTTTAAGAGAGTCAAAAAGAAAAAAAAAACAATCTGTTTAGTAGAAGCTCTATACATTTTTATGGGTTATCGAAAATGGTCATTCTTATAAATCGTAAATGAGCGCCATTGTTATCCAAAGAAGACATGAGTTGTTTACAAAGTAAAGCACACTTTTCCCAATATTCAGTTGATTGAAATTTTTATCAAATTTCAAACTATTATAACTTTTTTCCCCGACAAATTACAAATTGCCACTTAGATATACTTTAAAAAATTTTATTCCCAAATGCACAGAATTTATTTTCAATTGACAAATTAGGAATTTAACAAATTTCAATAACAAGTAACAACAACAACAACAACTACAACAACAACAACAACAACAACAAAATGGAATTTGCATAATGATCAAAATGCTAATTCACAAACGTCTTCTTTATTACTTTAAAAATTAAAACTCTCTGATGTATTATCAACTAGGAAAAAATATTAATTTAAAAAAAATTCGTGCAACCAGATGGGACAGTTTGTTTAGTATTCTGATATTAAAACGACAAAGGCAGTTTTTTTTTTAAACCTTTGTTACTCAGGAAACAATTTTTGTTTACTAAAGTAGCACATGTAAAGAAAACACAAACGTTTTCCATACAATGACTGACGTAATGGGCACTATTAAACTATTTGTATGCGCCCGTTTAAGTTAACACACATATATATTTTTTTAAAAAAATAATTCTTTAGTGATATCGTTTTTGTTGTATTGTCAGTCACTTCGTTTTGTTGTTATTTTTTTTGCTGCCATCCGTCCGTCACAATGTGACGGCGGTGAAGACTTCGCAGGACGAAATCCACAAGGCCCGGGGTTATTCTTATAGGATTATGAGCTGGTTCCAGACAGCAAATCGCGCCGCTCCACGCCGCTGGATAACCCAAAGGAACTACATGGGGATGATACAGCTTGGCACCAGTCGCGTCGCAGGAGTTGTCGGAATGTTTCGTTGTACCGATGTTTCTTTCTCTTGGATGAGTTGCCATCCAAGGTTTACGTGTCCCATCCACCCGGGGTGCTGTTGTCTTTAAATTTGTGAAGTTGAAATAAACAACAAAACATAATCGAATACAAATACCGATATGTGCGAACAACGCAAAGTAAGCCTTAGGCTTATAATGAGGAGCGATCAGCACGATATTTTTAATCGAATACTGTAAACCTTTAACAAGATTGATATACGATCAAATGTATCGAACTTAGCGATATTTCATAGACTCCTCTAATTGTAATCGGTTAAAGGCACCAGGCAGTTTCTTTTAAAAACTGTTTAAGAAACACAATTTAGTCTTTTTTAATTAAAAATAAAGTATAATCCTTATATTGTTGTACACATTTTGCTGCAGGGGATTGGGGGGGGGGGGTTGGGGGGCGCTTGACCCCCCTCCGCCCACCCACAAGAGAGCTGGCTGAAAGAAAAACGGATGGCTCTCAGTTTGCTTATAAACCTGCCATCTTAGTATTGTTTGAAAGACTTTACTAAGTCTTTTTTAATTAAAAATAAAGTATAATCCTTATATTGTTGTACACATTTTGCTGCAGGGGATTGGGGGGGGGGGGGTTGGGGGGTGCTTGACCCCCCTCCGCCCACCCACAAGAGAGCTGGCTGAAAGAAAAACGGATGGCTCTCAGTTTGCTTATAAATCTGCCATCTTAGTATTGTTTGAAAGACTTTACTATCACCTAGACTAGACTGCCCCACAAAATATGCTAGGGTGCTCTTCCTTGACTTCTCATCATCATCATTTAACTCATTTTAAAGCTTTCTTCTTTAGATGTCAATTCTAAATACTCAAGCTTCTATTCTGAACGTTATAACAAATTTATAACACTATATCAGGGTGAAACGACCAAATATCATTACCGGTAACTAGATAAATAACTACTGGGCGCCACAAGGTTGCATTCCCTCCCTTGTCCGACATACAGTATCGACCAAGTAGAGGCATATACGAGCCTAGATCTCACAGTATCGACCAAGTAGAGGCGAATACGTACAAAGATCTTATAGCATCGACGAAGTAGAGGCGGATACGTATCTAGATAAGTATATGCCTCTATTTGGTCGATAGTTTGATATCTAAATAATCATTTGCCTCTACTTTGTCGATACTGTGAGGTTTTCTTTTATTTTCGGGGTGGGGTGGGAGGGGGGGGGGCTTTAGCTGCCATGTGGTGAGATCCCCTTCTGAAATCGTCAATAATTAATTAGTCATTAAAACTTGTAACTTTTTGCAGTATAAAATTTTGCCCTTCAGATATGAAGCCAAAGAATGTGGTATCATCGGCAAATTTAATGATTGGAACAGTGTTGGTTGGGGCTCTGGATATCATTGGCATACATTGTACGAAGCACATGGGGGAGAGAACTCAACCCTGTTGCGCCACGGTAATTATTTCTCTAGTTAACGGTAATGGTATTCGGTCAGTCTCCCTGACATATGTGGGCGATTTTTTTAAAAAGTTCAGAATCTAAGCTTGAATATTTAGAATTTACTTATGAAGAAGAAATCTTTCTAACCAGAAGGTGTGGTTGGATAGTGTTTGTGATGATGATGGTGATAAAACAAGGGAAAGCAATCTAGCACATTTTGTAGGGCTGTCTAGTCTAGGGGATGGTTAGGGCTTTCAAACATAGTAAGATGGAAGATGTATAAGCAAACTGGAAGCCATACATATGACTAGTGCCATGCATATGACTAGTGCCATACATAAGAATAGTGCCATGCATATGACGGGGGGGGGACACCAACACATGACAGGGGGAGACATACACTCATTATGGAAATACACTCGGTAAAGACATACACTCAGTAAGGAAATACACTCATTAAAGACATACATTCACTGAAGACTGCACTCAGGAAAGACATACACGCAATAAAGACATAGCTCAGTAAAGACATACAATAAAAGGTTGGAACATGATTTTATGGGAACACACCAAAACTGTGCTCCTCGCGACACATTGACAGTGTCACTTTGACACAAACCTAGGAATAGATTTAAGTGATATTTGAGCGCCTGTCACCTGTCTACGCTTGTAATTTCGCTCATTCTTTTTTAACAGCGGCGGCTCCAGTTACTGGCGAAGGTGGCTCTAAGTACTGACCACTACCGTGAAGAATTGTGTTATAATGCCATATATTTAGATTTCACGTAAGGACTTTGTAAGAGTTGGTAGATTTGGGACAAGTCAGCAACTAACCTCACAAAGTAGCGTCGACAGTTTTTTTTATGCTAAAAGGTGGGGAGCAGGCGAAAAATGGGCTCAGATAACCAGAGGCGTAGCTAGGGGCAGAAGGAACAGATGGCCCCGGGGTGACAGACTAATAGGGCATCGAAATGGGCCCCGTCACTGCCAAGATGATTTTTTTTTTTGGGGGGGGGGAGGGGGTGTTGGGCGGGGGTGTGGAAATGAAAAGTGGAGAAAGGGCCTTAGGACAAAATAGATGATAATGGAAATTTCGGTTCCCTGACCTGAATGATTGAATAAATCCTTCATTTTAATTTCATGTCAGTAATGTTAATGTTTGTAATGTGTGTAATGTTTGTTACGTTAGTAATGTTTGTTACGTTAGTAATGTTTGTTACGTTAGTAATGCTTGTTACGTTAGTAATGTTTGTAATGTTATCAATGTTTGCATTGTTTGTAATTTTAGTGATGTTAGCATTGTTAGTAATGTTAGTAAAATCCAGTAACATGAGAAATTTATCCAGGCTAGTAATGTTAGTATTGTTTTTAATTTTAGAAATCTTATAAATGTTAGCATAATGTTAACATCGTTCGTACGTTAGTCATGTTAGTACTGTTAGTAGTAATGTTAGAAGTAATGTTAGTACCGGTAATGTTAGTAATGCTGATAATATCAGAATGTTAGCGATGCTTGTAATGTTAGTATTGTAAGTAATATCGCTTGCTACAATCAACGATGGCACTAGACGAGACGTTGAGACACGATAGATTTCTTTAGAGAATGTTTCCCAAAGACATCTTTAGCTTTTTTTTCTTTGTTTCTCGTCAGAAATTACAGCAATGAAAATTTAATTCGCAATTTTTCAAAAAAACAAACAAAAAAAAATTAATTATTTCGACAACCGATTATAATAATGATTTTTTTGAAAACGCCCCACCTTTGGGGTCGTTCGCAAATTACGTCACGCTCAGGGGGTGGGGGTGGGATCAAGAATTTGGATTCTTATGACGGGGGGAGGGGGGGGGTGGTCAAAAATTTAAAATAAAAAAAAATTAAATTTTCTTATTTTGAAAAATCTTTATTCAATTAATTATAAAAACAAAAATTTGAGGTCGACTTTGCCTCAGTTATTATAGGTAGCGTGAAACTCAGTCGCGCTCAACTTCTGCGCATTTCGAAAAATGACGCAAAAACTGTTGTGGCCATTTTACACTTGGTTTGGGGGTGATTTCATTGTTTTGCGTCACAGTTTTCTAATAATACTACACCTTAATGCATTATGGGAAAATGTTCAAGCATAAAATAAAATCTTCGCTTAGATATGAATATTTTATGCATGTTTCGATTTTTTTTAGGTGTGACGTGACACGGGGTA
>CAXITT010000066.1:1502684-1517728 GCA_964033795.1 Lymnaea stagnalis
GAAAAAAAACAAAAAAAAAAAAAAAAAAAAAAAAAAAGGTTTTTGTCGTTTGGACCATAAAAGTCAGGACCGCAACGCTGACAGTATTTTTAAAATTAAAAAAAAAAAAAATCTCTAAAGGTCAGGTCCAGATACTATTTGTGTATTTTTATTCAGACGAGTCTTTAAGCTTCGGTTCCCAGGCTCTTGATGTGCGCTTTCAGCGCTCTGATTATTGTTTCAACTCTGCCCCCCCTGTGTCAACCCTGTCAAAACGTACGTGTCAATCAACCAGGTCGGTGTACACCTAAAGAAGTGTTGCAATGCTAAAATGGTTCGAATATTTTCACAGCGTGCCGTTCACTGCGCCGGTGAAAAGGGACATCTGGAATTCAGTTATCGAATGTGTTGTGTTGAAAACATTCAACAATGGAAGAAAATCATTGGCCCGTGGTTAGTGTTGTCAGGGTAAAAAAAAAACTGGTGTGAGATGGCAATGACAGGGTAGTCATTGAAACAGGTGAGATAGCAGTGACAGGGTAGTCGTTGAAACAGGAGAGATGGCAGTGACAGGGTAGTCGTTGAAACAGGTGAAATGGCAGTGACAGGGTAGTCATTGAAACATATGAGATGGCAGTGACAGGGTAGTCGTTGAAACGGGTGAGATGGCAGTGACAGGGTAGTCGTTGAAACAGGAGAGATGGCAGTGACAGGGTAGTCGTTGAAACAGGTGAAATGGCAGTGACAGGGTAGTCATTGAAACAGGTGAGATGGCAGTGACAGGGTAGTCATTGAAACAGGTGAGATGGCAGTGACAGGGTAGTCATTGAAACAGGTGAGATGGCAGTGACAGGGTGGTCGTTGAAACAGGAGAGATGGCAGTGACAGGGTAGTCATTGAAACAGGTGAAATGGCAGTGACAGGGTAGTCATTGAAACAGGTGAGATGGCAGTGACAGGGTAGTCATTGAAACAGGTGAGATGGCAGTGCCAGTGTAGTCGTTGAAACAGGTGAGATGGCAGTGACAAGGTAGTCATTGAAACAGGTGAGAGGGCAGTGACAGGGTGGTCGTTGAAACAGGTGAGATTGCAGTGACAGGGTAGTCATTGAAACATGTGAGAGGGCAGTGACAGGGTGGTCGTTGAAACAGGTGAGATGGCAGTGACAGGGTAGTCATTGAAACAGGTGAGGTGGCAGTGACAGGGTGGTCGTTGAAACAGGTGAGATGGCAGTGACAGGGTTGTCGTTGAAACAGGTGAGATGGCAGTGACACGGTGGTCGTTGAAACATCTGAGAGGGCAGTGATAGGGTTGTCGTTGAAACACGTGAGAGGGCAGTGACAGGGTCGTCATTGAAACAGGTGAGATAGCAGGACAGGGTAGTCATTGAAACAGGGACAGCGTGGTCGTTGAAACAGGTGAGATGGCAGTGACAGGGTGGTCATTGAAACAGGTGAGAGGGCAGTGACAGGGTAGTCATTGAAACAGGTGAGAGGGCAGTGACAGGGTAGTCATTGAAACAGGTGAGAGGGCAGTGACAGGGTAGTCGTTGAAACAGGTGAGATGTCATTCACAACGTAATCTTTGAAACAGGTGAGTGGCATTCACAACGTAATGATTTAAACGGGTGAGATGTCACTCGGAAGGTAATCTTTGAAACATGTAAGATGTCATTCACAAGGTAATCTTTGAAACGTCTGAGATGTCATTCACAAGGTAATCTTTGAAACAGTTGAGATGACAGTAACAACGTAATCATTTAAACGGGTGAGATACCATTCACAAGGTAATCTTTGAAACATGTGAGATGTCATTCACAAGGTAATCTTTGAAACAGGTGAGATGTTATTCACAATGTAATCTTTCAAACAGGTGAGATGTCATTCACAAGGTAATCTTTGAAACATTTGAGATGTCATTCACAAGGTAATCTTTGAAACAGGTGAGACGACAGACACAACGTAATCATTTAAACGGGTGAGATGTCATTCACAAGGTAATCTTTGAAACAGTTGAGACGTCATTCACAAGGTTATCTTTGAAACAGTTGAGACGTCATTCACAAGGTAATCTTTGAAACAGTTGAGACGTCATTCACCAGGTAATCCTTGAAACAGGTGAGATGTCAGTCACAAGGTAATCATTGAAACAGGTGAGATGTCAGTCACAGATGCATGAAAATGTATGTTTTGTTCTTTGTGACATAAAACCATAATTTAAACCCCTTAAACAAGTTGACGGTCAAGCGTCTGTCAAGTGACAGAGAAAAAAAGGTTTTAGACATTAATTGATTAAATAGGTGACAATAAGGCCCAAATAAAACATTTATTAGTGCAAAGACCCAGATCCTTACGCTGAGAAATTGAGACACAATCCTTAGGCTGAGAAATTGAGACACACCGTTTGTACTGAGAAACTGAGACACAATCATTACGCTGATAAACTGAGATCCAATCCTTTGGCTGAGAAATTGAGACACAATCCTTAGGCTGAGAAATTGAGACACAATCCTTAGGCTACGCCACTGCAAGTGGGTGCATGGACCCCTACATAATAATGGTTTAGGAAAGATTGCAGGTGAACGTGTAATAAAAACAATCTAAACAGGTTTTTTCTTAAAATAAAAAGAGCATGCATTTTGATCTATTTCTTAGTTTAGAATTATGGGCCCCAAAGAGCCGAGTGGCCCAGGCCTTCCACAACCTCTGCAAGGCAGTGCACCTACCCATGACAGAAAATGGATACCGCAGTTGAAAAAAAAAAGACCAGTGTATAATTGACTTTAACGTGAAACCCAGACTTTGTCTCGTGGGGTTGCTTTGTCCTCAATGACAATTGAGAAAGAAACAACCAACTTGGAAAAGCAATAAGTCTGCAAATTTTGCAATGTCAGATCCACCCAAGTCAGAGGTTTTAGATCGGAGACTCTGAAACAACAACTCCAGCCTTACGAAATCCCGCTCAATCTGTACACAAGAGAGAGTAGATACAAGATTGCTTTAAGTGTATTTTCATAATAAGGGGAGCCAGAAAGGGTTTCGATGTAAAGGTGGAGGGGAGAGTCTGGAAATAAGACGGGTAAAAATAATTTGAGCATGGATCAGGACAGACGAACTGGATGTTTTAGATAATGGGCAGCATATTAAAACATTGAAAACCCTAACCCCCCCCTTTTCCCTTTAAAAATATGAAGATAATAGTTAATTAAAAATCACTATTTCGTGATTACTTACTGTTTTCTTTGATAATCGATAACAAATTTACTATTGAAAAAAATAATAAAGTAGATTTAAAGTCCCGAATAGCTCGATCCATTGATCCATTGATCGACTGAGACATTTTTTAAGAAAGCTTCTACACTATCTTCATTTGAAAGAGATGGAAATTTTGTTGTTTGGCACAATAAAAAAACAAAAACAAAAAACACACACACAAGAAAATAACCCCACAAAAACAACAAAGAAACAAAGAAACAAAACAAACCATAAACAAACAAACCAAAAGACAAACAATCAAACAAATGAAACGACAAACAAACAAACAAACCAAACGGCAAACAATCAAACAAACGAAATAACAAAAAATCCAAGAAACCCAACGACAAATAATAAAAAAAAGACTGAAAAATTATGTACGATGAAGGAAAAAACAACGCAACACATCAAACACATCAAACACATCAAACACATCATTTCCATTTGATTGGACCTATAAAGTCATCTTATCTTATTTGATCTTAAAAAAAATTACAATATTTTAAAATAAAGAAAAATGATTCATTAAAATTGTTTAAATAAATTATTTTGCACTTTACTGAGGACAAATAAATGTTCTGGTACTTTATTGAGCACAATTAAATTATCTGGTACTTTATTGAGCACAAATAAATTATCTGGTACTTCACTGAGGATAAATAAATTATCTGGTACTTTACTGAGGACAAACAAATTATCTGGTACTTTATTTACGACAAAGAAACTATCTGGTACTTTATTGAGGACAAATAAATCATCTGGTGCTTTATTGAGGACAAATAAATCATCTGTTGCTTAAGGACAAGTAAATCATCTGGGTAGGGCAGGGTGGAGCATTTACCCCCTCCCCCCCTGAATTTGTGGGTTTTATTTAAATGGCTATGAACTGTGATGCCTCCAGTAATAAACAACACAATACATCGGCAAAGTTTTTGTCCCCCCCCCCTGAAAAAACCCATAAATGACGCCCCTGCCCCGCTCCCGAAGGTCTTTTGATGTTCCAGCCCTGCCGGTATTTCATTCTGCATGATGAGAATTATATGTGACCAGGTTTGTTAATCCACGTAGGAGCATCTGAGGAACAAACAAATTTACCAATCCAAAAATTGTCACTTGAACATGATTCCTGGAATATAATGTTTCTAGAAGGTTTTAAACAATGATCTATGACTCTGGCGCCCCCTGAATCGGCCCATACGTTAAGACCCATAAAAGTCTCCTGCGGTGGTCGGGACATGCCTAGAAATGGCCTTGCCGCCGGTTCACTTAAAGGGTAGAGAGTACTGACAATAACGTCAAAACATGAGCAGCGCGGCAGTACAGTGCGCATGACACCGGCCCGTCACCCACCAGAAGTCAAACCATTTCAGACGACTTTCAGGGGACAAGGGTGAGACTCGTTACAACGTAACGGGCAACATAAAGCGGTAAGTCTAATCCTTTAGCTATACGCACAACTAGAACTTGTGGACGTGTATTCTTAAATGGTGTTGACATGTGCTTCGATACGGTTAGGATTTCAACAGTAAGGCTTCCGACAAATAATGTTTCGATAGTTAGGCTTTCGATAGTTAAGGTTTCGATAGTAAAATTACTATTGTACGGTTTGGACAATAGAATCGAGTCTCAATGACAGAGCCAATGGCCATGCCACCTCTGCGACCTGCAAGTGATCTCAGATATATTTAAGGGAACAAATTTGCCGTATGGAAAAGATGTTAATAAAAATATTATTATTATCTTTTTTGTTATGTCGCGTCGTTTTTGTACAAAGACAACACAGAATTCAGTTTGGTGAAAAATGACTGAGTTGAGATTTTCAACGAGTCTATAACAATAATAATAAGATTTGACAAGACATGGGCAGAGACATTGGCATATAACAGAGTGCACCATTTAGTGCTTGTCACAATGAAGACTGCCGAAATATTAACGGAAGTTGTGGATTTGTTTTAAAAGAGTTATCTTTAACAAGCCCTGTTTGTATCTTACAGATCAGAGAAATAAAACTAAATGGAAATTAAAGTTTCAAATTCAGCATTTTTTTTTTTTGTTTCAGAAAACTATAAATGTAACATTAAAAAAATTCTTTTGGATATTACTGGTAATTATGAAATTAGATCTTTACACTTTGGTTAGAAAAAAATGTGGTTTGATCGAAACATTTAATTCATGTTCTTTTAATTCCAAGGATCTCGCACTAAATGCTGAGGCCATCGTAGCTCTTACAATGCCATCTCAAGCAGTCGCTGACATCAGCGACGTAGATGTCCACGTGAGGAAAAACGGTTGTCACGTCAGCACACTGGTCGGGTTCGTCCTGGTCCTCTTGGCAGCCGCCATCGCTGTTGGCGTGGGGGTCATAGTTCACTTTGCCGGCGGTGACAGGGAGGTCATCTGCAGATGTGACCCTGTATCAACGGGTGGCTCTACAGCCGACGCTGTCATGCAACAATGCGTGGACATGGCCAGTGCAGGGAATGAAAAGATTTGTGAGTAACTAGCCATAACCTGTCCAAAAATGTCAGGGAAGATTTAATTTTTAAAAAAAATAGAGTTTAAAATAAATGATTCCTTGAACGAATTCGAACCCTTAAGAGAGGGGGTGGGCTTTTTAAAAACAAACAACCTTGGCGTTATTTACTTTGTTAAAAAAGTGTTTGTGACGTAAATCATGCTCGCTGTGTTTGAGCTTTGCCCCCTTAAGTTTCGTGAGCTTGTTTTGATGGTCTACAGCACGTGCCGTTCGAGCTTTTTTCGCCTCATTAATTTTCGCGTCGTTGACGTGCGCATTGTGTACTGCTAAACGTTGCGCTGTCTTATGTTGCAGTGCCTTAAATGGAGGCCTTTCGATAGTGCAAGTTTCGATAATACAACTTTCTGTAGTACAGCTTTCGATGTTAAAGCGTTCGATAATACAACTTTCGACAGTACAGCTTTCGCTATAAAGCGTTCAATAATACAACTTTCCATAGTACAGCTTGCGATATTAAAGCTTTCTGTAGTACAATTTTCGATACTACAACTTTCGATAGTAGAGCTTCCGATATTAAAGCTTTCGATAATACAGCTAAAAATAGTCTATTGACCTAAATAAAATTAATGCTCTGATATATTAGAATTTTTTAGAAGAATCTGGAGCAAACTGGAAAGCAAAACAATGCGTAGGCCGGTTCCATATGCATCAGTAGAACAGACTATAAAAAGGGGACACGACAGATTTTTGGGAGAGCGTTTATTTTACTTTACTGGTCGACAGACGAGAGTTATTTTTAGAGTGTGTTTTTCTTGCTAGTTTTGTTTACTTATCTGTGTGAATTAAAAACACATGACATCTAAAGTATTTCTCTCGCGTAGAAATCAGTCGACAATGAACTCCTTTACCAGACAATAATTATTTAATTAGTGATCATTTAGATTTTGTACTTTAAGGTCATGATTATAGAAAAAATAAGTGTAGTTTAGGGGCTCGAAAATGGGTAGGGTAGGCGTATGATAAATAGCAGATAAAAAAAAAGTCAAAACTTTTAATGATGTTAGAAACATAA
The DNA here is from genome assembly GCA_964033795.1 of Lymnaea stagnalis. Lineage (NCBI taxonomy): Eukaryota > Metazoa > Mollusca > Gastropoda > Lymnaeidae > Lymnaea > Lymnaea stagnalis. The sequence goes on from CAXITT010000066.1 coordinate 1,509,465, forward strand.
ACATCATTACATAGATACTTTAAAATTAAAAAAAAAAAAACCGAATTGTGATGAGTTTTCGCAATAGCAGGTGGAAATTATCGCAAAGTGCCTGCCATTAGTATCTCGATAACAACGGGTGATATTTTCTAGTATTATGTATTTAATTTGATGTAACTCAAGAACATTTAACGTACTTAAAGCAATCATATGATGATTTTCTAAAGTTAAAAAGAAGTTTACAATTATGTTCTCAGGTCTCAAGTGTTCAGAGCCACCAACAAATTTACCGCAGAGCACGCTCACAACACCTACGAGCGTCCCATTGACGACATCAGAGTCTAGCACCTCAGATCTCCGACTGCCCACCTCCGTGAAACCGGCGCACTACGACATTGAGCTGCAGCTCTACATGAATGGTTCCGATCCTAAAGACTTCAGGTTCAAGGTCATTTTCTGGTGTCAAAGTTGTCTTCAAATTGATGATCAAATGTATAACTTGATCTTTACACACACACACACACACACACACATAAATTATAGAAAATATGACCCCATATTTTGAGCAAGAATCCCAGTAAAATGGAACGCACTGGCTTAAAACACAATAGGAATGATGCTGCAATAGAAAAACAAAGTTAAGTTTTACAGAACAAATTCAAGAAATAAAAGTAAAAATATTTCTGTAATCATGGCAATTTAAAAAAAAAGGTCTTAGTATCACATTTTATGGGCCATAAATACTTATTAACCCCCCCCCCCCCCCACCAAACCTAAGTGTGACGGTGATTAAAAAACATGGCGGGTGGTTGGCTAACTTCTCAAAACTTGTTAGCAGCTAGATGCTAGCTGTTAGGTTGAGAGCAGTTTCAATTTAATTTATCATTTTTTAAAATCATTTTTGATAAATAAGCCCTATCCCCCCCTATCTTCCACCACCACCACACAGGGCCATGTCAAGATTCAAATCAAATGTGTCAAAGCTACAGATCAAGTGATACTCCATGCGAATATTCTGAAGGTGAACCACCAATCGATACGGTTCAGAGGAGCAGAGAGTTCTGGGGTCGATCCATCTTACACGAGATCTCACGAGGATGGATATGCCCAGTTTTTTATTGTCCACCTTAGTAAGGATATGCAGGTGAGGCGAATCAGTGTCTTTAAAAGAGGTGTGCAATGGAGAAAGAGCAAAGTTTTACAGTACATCATGGGTAAGGTTTTGTTGCTAGAAGCTCGTAGGACTTCGGGCGTAGGTAAGGAGGGCAGTAGGAGGAAGATGGCGTATGTAGAGGAGGAAGAGTGCGTATATATAGGAGGGCATAAGAAGATAGGGGCGAAGGAAGAAGGGGCGTGGGAAGAAAGGGGCTAAGTAAGAAAGGGGCTTAGGAATTAGGGGGTTTTAAGAAGAAGGCGGCGTAGGAAGACGAGGGATTAGGAAGAAGGGGCGTAGGAAGAAGGGGTGTAGGAAGAAGAGGGCGTAGGAAGAAGGGGTGTAGGAAGAAGAGGGCGTAGGAAGAAAGGGGTGTAGGCAGAAGAGGGCGTAGAAAGAATGGGGATTAGAAAGAACGGGCGTAGGAATAAGGGGGCGTAGGAAGTATGGGGATTAGGAAGAAGGGGGCGTAGGAAGAAGAGGGCGTGGGAAGAAGGGGAATTAGAAAGAAGGGGGCATAAGAAGTAGGGTGCCTCGGAAGAAAGGGGTGTATGAAAAAAAATTGGCGGGGCATGCTGGTCAACCCCGTTGACGCCAACTCTAGCTGCCACATTGCGATGCCCTTTTCAAAGATCTAGCGTATGACTTGCTGATGATATGATCCAACACTTATCTAGCTTATTATTCTACGAATTGATGAAATGATCTAACAATTTTAATGCAAAAGCTAGCTCTGAAAATAATAGAAAAAAAAAAGTGATTCTTTTATTTTTTTGGTGAATAGAAAACAAGACACGATTTCAATCAAAACATTATTTACTTTAAATGTTTCAATTAAAGCATAGTTTCGTAAAGCAGAGTCCCAAATTTTATACAGCAAACGTAAACATTTTTTTTTCTAAAGAGCTAATTTTTTTTTAAACAAAAGTTCCTTAAAATATTTTATTTGACTATAATAGGGATTAATGGAACAAATATATTCTAAAATCAACTATCTTCCCATGTCCATTTATTTGGACGAAGGCTGGGAAGACATACATCCTCGAGATGAACTTCACCTCTCCAATGAGCAGCGACTTGCTTGGATTGTACTATACGAGCAACAAGATTGACGGTCGACAAGTGTAAGTAGACGTTTTGGAGATATACATTTCAGATGGATGCTCTTTCTTTTAATGTTTAAACATTGAATGCCTTGTAGCTGTCATGTTTATTCAAATAAAAGAATTAAGTTTTCGTTTTACAGAAAGTTAAGATGTACAGTCACCAAGAAGTAAACCATTTACCCTAGAAACAGTCAAGCTTTTACAGACACCATTGAAGTACACCGTTTACTCTATAAAAAGAAGAAAAAAAAAAGAAATAACAAACCTTTAAAAAATGTGTGTGGTGAGGTAGCGGTTTTTCCAGAGGATTCTTAAATTATTTTTCTTAAGCCTCCCCGGTCAGTCATGTATTCGGTCGTTAAAGACCGTTTAAAAATTCATGTAGCAAAATTACAAAAGAATTAAAGCTGTTTCACCCCCCCCCACACCCCCCCCCGACACTTGTATTTGTTTTCAAGGCACCCGAAGTGGTCCGTTGACCACAAGCTATAACTTCTTGATTTCGGTTTGAATAAAAAAAAATTAATCTTAAAAGATAACAACAACATAAAAAAGCAACAAAAATAAACAACAACAACAATAATTTACTTCTATTTGTATGAGCCATATATGAATGAGTAAGAGCTTACAGTATGCCTCCATACCAACAGTACAGAAACTCTCTCATTTTTATCGCGTTGTCCCCAGTAGTTCCCAGTAGTGAAATAAAAAAAGAAAGAAAGAAAGAAAAGACATGCCCAGCGGATGTAGTTTAAAATTGGTCAGTCCAAGAAGTCAAGGGGAAACAAAAGGATTCATGGTTGAACATATTTTTGCCCCTCATACATCTGAGAGTGTATTTCTAGTTCTCAAACACACATATTTTGTACATGTCTTATTATACTTTTTCTATTTTGGGTATTTAATCCTGTAGATGTATGTCGTTGTATATACTTAATTAGCCCATTGTGTTGTTGACATTTTAAAAAATATTTCTTTAAAATATTGTTAATCGGAAAGGAAACAGACGAGATCCCGAACTAACGAAGCTAGTTTGACAACAATACAGCAGTGTGTAGAAAATAATGATTCCCAATGTCTCATGTAAATTAATTCAGGAAGTTGGTAGATATGTTTTAATTGGTTAAAAAGCACAAACAACGACAAAAAAAACAACAAAAAAAAAACAACCCAACTCTTTCCTTTTTAAATTCGAGTTTTCATACTGTAGTTTTATTTTTATACTTGGTTTCTAATGTTTTGAAACTGTTGAAGTGCCAGAGAAGCGATGTTTTCAAGAGACCATCCGCTGACGTGTTAGTTTCCCCTCTCTCCGCTCTACTGTAACGGTCGTTGGTTCAATCTTCAGCTACCTGGCCACGACGCAGTTCGAGCCCACGTTTGCCAGGCGGGCCTTTCCTTGCTTCGACGAGCCAGCCATGAAGGCGACTTTCAACATCAGCCTCATCCGACCAGAGCACCTGACAGCCATCTCCAACATGCCGCTTCGGCGCAGCACGGACAAAATGTAAGGCTGATTAGTTGTCGCAAGAAGTGGGATGCTCTTGGTAAGGAAGTTTTAAGCGATAGTAATAGCGAGATGAAAACCTTTCCTGGCACCTTGCTGACTGAGGTATAGATAAATTCATAACCACTAACCTATTCCTGGAACCTTGCTGACTGAGGTATAGATAAATTCATAACCACTAACCTATTCCTGGAACCTTGCTGACTGAGGTATAGATAAATTCATAACCACTAACCTATTCCTGGAACCTTGCTGATTGGGGTATAGATAAATTCATAACCACTAACACTTTTAAAGACAGTACATTTACTTGTAGTTAAAAAAAAAATTAGGATGTTTTTAAATTAATTAAAAATCAAGTCAAAATATAAAACTTTATTTATATATTTATGTATATATTTATGTATATATTTATTTATATATTTGTTCCAACCCAGAACTGAGGACGGCATCACGTATGTGCGAGACGTTTTCGAACGAACACCAATTATGTCTACGTACCTGGTGGCATTCGCGGTGTGCGATTATAAGTACACCAGCCTTACAACGAAACATGGCGTCCTGGTTAGTTTTCTTCTTTTATGATGGCACAACAGAATTAAACATTTAAGAAATAAGTCGCGATATTATTCAACGATTGCCTGTATAAAGTCTTTTTTATTTTTTTATTTTTTTTTTATTTTTTACAAATTTAAAAGAATTTTAAAAAATCCAAACTTTTAGTAAGTTTAATCTCAACCTTTTGTTTCAAGCTAAAATTAAACATTTCGTCAATAGTGAAAGAGAATATTTACAAGCTTGAAAATTATTTTTTTTAGAGTATTTGATATTTACGAAATATATCAGCCCGGAGGCGAGATGGCGAACTCGGTAGTGCAGTCAACCACAAATAAATAACTTCAAACTAACATAAACATTCACATTTCCTAGAGTTATTTTCCTGAAAATAAAACTGCCCCTCGTCTGGAAAGAAGGACCTTAACAACCTTAATAAACTTAACAACCTCAACAACCTGAACAACCTCAACAACCTGAACAACCTTAACAACCTGAACAACCTCAACAGCTTTAAATACGCTTCTTATTGAGTTTAACCATAAAAATTATTGGAAAAAAAACAGTTTATCTCACACTTATTCCTTACCCTAGCGACAGTTAAAATCCCCCCCCCCCCCAACAAATTTAAGCCTTTCTACAGTTGCAAGCTAGGTTTTTATTTTCTTATAGATTTTTTTTATGTTGGTATATTCAACGATGAAGGCTTTTCCCCGAAATGCTCTATTGAATGTCTCGATATGTTTTTTCAAGCTATCACATCTCCGTTCTTTAAATTTCATTCGCGCTGTCCGAACCGAGTCTCTACCATATTATCATATGTTTCCTCAGTTCCGCGCCTGGGCCACCCCGGAGTCAGTCAACCACACCAAGTATTCGCTGGATGTGGGTGCGAACATTCTCACTTACTTTGAGGAGTTCTTCAACATTTCGTATCCTCTCCCCAAAGAAGGTCAGCTGTACTTTTACAGTCCAAAGGTTACGAAATAACAGCGACAGCCCCGGACACGTTAAAATTACGTTGTCTTTTACGACCATGTTTGAATGGAGCAAAGGGCGTAGCTAGTGTGATGCGGGGGGGGGGGGGGGGTGCTGACCACACAGGGTTAAACAAAACCCAGCTACGCCGTTGAATGCGGCATATACACAACCTTAGTTAAGTGTCTTTATGTGGCATATACACAATCTTAGTTAAGTGTCTTTATGTGGCATATACACAATCTTAGTTAAGTGTCTTTATGTGGCATATACACAATCTTAGTTAAGTGTCTTTTGGATAAATGTAAGCTTTCGAAAATGTTATGTCGCGTCATTTGCATCTGGCATGTCCTACGTGCTAATATCCTAGTATTCAAAACTGTTTATCCTGACGGTGATGTTCAAGCGCAGTTTAACTTTGTTGACCCATGACCTTGTCATTGCAAGAACTGATTTCTTACTGTTGTCATCCTACGGTGGATGACATCTGTCCTCAACAGTCCTTAAATTCTCTTTAAATACCTTTTTCTCCAGTTGAATGTCTCAAAAACTAAAGAAATGGTTGTCGATTTCAGGAGGGGGAAACACAAGATTACAGATCTCAACATAAAAAATCAATATGTGGAGAAAGTGGAGGCATACAAATACTTAGGTGTCACCATTAATAATAAACTAACATGGCATGAGCACGGCCAAATACTGTATAAGAAATTCAACCAAAGACTGTTCTACCTCAAAAAAAAAACTGTACAATTTTGGCATAAACAAACAAGTCGTTAACTTATTCTACAGTGCAACTATTGGAAGCCTGCTTAATTTCAGTATTACCTGCTGGTGTGAGAATTCAACGTCTGATATTAAACACCGCATAAACCGACTAATCAAGAAAGCTAGGAACACAACACAAACTAAACATCCTTCACTTGAAGAACTATTTGAAGAAAGATGTTTTTGCAAAACTAAACACATTTTGGATAATATATCCCACCCTCTTCATCACAGATAATTAGGATCGGGCCGTTCGGGACGAATTCTTTCCATCAGGGCGAGGACTGACCGATATAAAAATTCTTTTGTTCCCCAATCTGTACGAATTTACCGGCGTGCTTCCTCTGAAGTCACACATCTGAATGAGATCTATTAAGTCCCCGATTTTGCTAAGAGAACTCACTGAATGGCTGTTTGAAATAATTTATTATAAATGTCTTGTGTTCAAATTGTTTTTGTTTTTTTATCTGAAAATATATAATGCAATCAAAAAACATTTCCATTTATTTGGATCAATAAAAGAATCTTATCTTATCTTATCTTAACTTTTTTGATGGTGGTGGCTGGTAAAAATCTTTGGAAGGTTAGTTGACCTTTTTCCCGTCAATCTATCGAGCTGAAACTTAGCACATAGATGGCAAAACATTCTTTTAAATTTTCAGGCCCCTCCCCTACACCGACCAACCTAAATTTTAAAAAAATAAATAATTAACCCGTTTTTCTAGGGAAATATAAAGGAAATATAAAGGAAATATAAAGGAAATATAAAGGAAATATAAAGGAAATATAAAGGAAATATAAAGGAAATATAAAGGAAATATAAAGGAAATATAAAGGAAATATAAAGGAAATATAAAGGAAATATAAAGGAACCGATTTCACGAATTAAAAATCCACATAACTGCGCTAAATGAGAGTTTATACAAAATATATCGCAAGTGCATTTGGTTCGTAATAATTTCTATTTTTGTTGAAACAGTTGGTGAAATAAATCTGCGGGGGAAAAGCGGGCGTGCCATTAGGCTATTAATAGAGTTCAGGGGGTGTGAAAACCTCTTTGCGAACCTTAGGGGTGGGGCGAAGCACTAACTGGGTTTCTTATAATGTGCGTTACTTGTATGGGTTTATTTTATACAATTTTCAACCCCCCCCCCCCTTTGTTCAAAATTACATTTTATAGAGGATATATTCAACTTGTTTTTGTTTTTTTTTTGTTTGTTTGTTTGTTTTTGTTTTTTTTGTGTTGTTTATTTTTGACATTTTTTCATATTACTCGTGTAATTCACAAAATGTATTTATTTGTCTATATTTTAATAATATTTTCTTGCAGACATGATCGCCTTGCCACACTTCGCCGGAGCTATGGAGAACTGGGGACTCATCACATACATGTAATTCTTAGTTATGTGTACTTACACCGGGGGGGGATTAAATGGACTGTAATAATATACAATACGATAAACACTAAGAATAATAGCTAGGAGTTTGGGTCTTCGGTAGACGCTTTTAAGTGACTCAGTACTTTGATGCGTCACGGTGGCTTAGTACTTTGATGGTCAAGGTAGATCGGTTCTTCGATGCGTCAAGGTGGCTCAGTGCTTCGATGATTCAAAGTGGTCCATTCCTTAAATGAGTCAAAGTGGCTAACTACTTAGATTAGTCAAGGTGGCTCAGTACTTCGATGCGTCAAGGTGGTTCAGTACTTCGATACGTCAACTTGGCTCAGTACTTAGATGCGTCAAGGTGGCTCAGTACTTCGATGCGTCAACTTGGCTCAGTCCTTAGATGCGTCATGGCGGCTCTATTATTAAATATGTTAAGATGATTCAGTACTTAGATGCGTCAAGGTGGCTCAGTAATTAGATGATTCAAAATGGTTCATTACTTAAATGAGTCAAAGTGGCTAACTACTTAGATTATTCAAGGTGGCTCAGTACTTCGATGCGTCAAGGTGGTTCAGTACTTCGATACGTCAACTTGGCTCAGTACTTAGATGCGTCAAGGTGGCTCAGTACTTAGATGCGTCAAGGTGGTTCAGTACTGAGATGCGTCAAGGTGGCTCAGTCCTTAGATGCGTCAAGGTGGCTCAGTACTTCGATGCGTCAAGGTGGCTCAGTACTTCGATGCGTCAAGGTGGCTCAGTACTTCGATGCGTCAAGGTGGCTCAGTAAAAAAAAAAAAAAAAAATTAACGAAATAAAATAAAGAAAAATATTGAA
>CAXITT010000066.1:1518580-1554464 GCA_964033795.1 Lymnaea stagnalis
GGGGGGGGGGGGCGGGACGAGAAAAATCCTGGATATATTCATGAAGGAGGTGTGAGAAATAAGGGATTTTATATCCATTGCAGCACTAAATGCTGATATGCAATGAATAAAAAGAGTATGATTCCCATTAAATAATAAACCAGGAAATAGTGTTCGAAAGTATGTTGAAGCTTCGAATAAAAAATACAGAGCAGTGGAAGGAGCACATTTCGGCTAAAAGCCATCTTCATCAGACATCACAAAACAAAAAGAGAAAAAAAAAAACCCATTGAAATTGAACTGAGTTTTAAAAAAAACTAAAAAAAAAAAAATACGTAAGTGTTTAGGATTCACTATTTTTGAGGGATATGGTAGATACAGAAGTGACATAATTTATTTTGTTTTATTTAATTAATGTATGTTAATTTCTAAGTTCATGCCCTAGGCTGGGGTACCGCGCTATATAAAACTACCACCAATAATAATAATACTAGTAATGTAACCTGTAGGTGGCTTGTGCAAACTGAAACATTTGAACCATCCAACATATTGCAGGAAGTAAAATAATTTAGTTATCCTGTGATAAACCAGCTAACTGGAAAGGGATTTAATGTAGTAACTCAAGACAGATACCGTAAAAATTCCTACTCCTAGGTTTTATTTTTAAAAAGTTCTGACTTTTTACCTACTCTTTAATATTAATTTATTTTTCGAAAACCTCATTAAGCTAAATAACATTTATTTTGTTTTAAACATTACTTTCTCTGCATTAAATCAACTAACAAATATCATGGATTAATCCCTTTTTTGTGTGAGTTGTCCACTACGGTACTCATGATAGTCTAAATGACGTCATCAAGTTCACGTTAATCTCGTGCACTAAAATAACGGTTCTTTGAATAAAGCTGAAGCTACTCTCGTCCCCAGTGGTTCGGCAACCTCGTCAGCCCCGCGTGGTGGGACGACCTTTGGCTCAATGAAGGCTTCGCATCGTTTCTAGAGTTCTTGGGAGTCGATTACGTTCATCCAGAGTGGGAAATGGTTGGTAACCTTGTCAATTTTTATGTTAAGATATGATGTTGTCATTCTATAACTGATTATAGTTTTCATTGTCTTATTTGATAATTTCGACAAGGAAAAAACAAAACCTCAGAAACGCTAAGGAAGCAACGAACAACGTTTGTAAGAAAACAAATCGTGCTGATTAAAAAAAAGATTATTTATCAAGATAAATGTACAAAATTCAATATTTCCGAAACAAAAAAAATCCTTTAAATAATGAATATAGCCTGGCATCCTTCCGTCTTCATGAGACGATGGTTCAGCTTTTCTATAATTTCCAAATTCTCGAGGGACTTTCGAGGATGATACTGGAATGAAAGTCTCGCCTGCAGTTCTCGCAGGAGAATCTTGAGTTCTTGTTCACTTTGGCCCTCCGTGATGATCTCTCTGTCACAAGGGCTTCGTTTCAGGCATCTGCCTCCTGTTGTTTTCGCTCATACACTGCTGTTTGACGCCTACATACACAGCTGTTTAACGCCAATATCCGCATCTTTTTGATTTCCACATACACTGCTGTTTTACGTCCACATAAAGTGCTTAGCGACGAACACATCCACCACTGTTTGACGTCCGCATACACTTCTTATTGACGCCCACATACGCTGCTTTTTTGACACCCAGATACATTTTTGGTTGTCGTCCCCATACACTGCTGTTGACGCCCACGTACACGGCTGTTTGACGTCCAAATACTAAGCTGTATGACGCACACATACAGCGCTGTTTGACGTTCACATACACTGCTATTTGACGCCCACGGGCACTGCATTGTGACGCCCACAAATCTCACACCTATTGCTCACTATGAGAGCACGATAATAACATAAACATACATTTTTATTTCGTTTCGTACAACGCATAGTTTGACAAGTTCGTGATTGACTCAGTTCAAAAAGCGCTGGCTAAAGATGATCTTTCAAGCTCCAGGCCTCTGCATGTCCCAGTTTCTCTTCCTAGTGAGATCCTAGGAATCTTTGATGCCATAAGGTACCAAAAGGTATAGTTATTCAATAAATATTATACAAAACCTAAATTATATATTGTCTAAAAGGATATATATGTGTGTATATATATATATATAAGAATGAGCTAGGTTGACCGTAACACCAAAGAGACGAACAAGATTTCAATACGTTCGGGTACTTCAAAGTACTTCAAAGTACTTTTACGGAAATAAAAAAAAATGGAGGGCGCAAAAAATATTCTACATCCGCTTCATTTGAGTACATGGAATTTTAATTAAATTCAAACAGAGACATTTCAGTTTGTGTGTGCCCTAGTGAGTAGGGCACTGAATAAGTACAACCATTCTACAATATTCCGTTTGTGGCCAGGGCCCTTACATTCGTTTTTTCCCCTTATATTAGCTTTAGAAAATATAATCTTCCTATGCATTATTATACCATTCTTCTGATGGCGATAAAACTTTGGTGAATTGATGTGCGCACGCACGCAAAGCTTACTAAATTAGATTTGTTTTTTAATTTTTTTTTTTACAATATGCTGTTTTAGGCCGGGGGCCCTAATTTTTTTTCTAATAAGAGCTGTATATACATATAATTTCAAGCAGAGCTATTGCATAGGGGGGTGGAATTTAATCAAGAAAAGTGAGAGACTTGCCTTTAGATTGACGATTGTCCATTTCAGGGAGCTTCAGTTATAAGAATGATGCGCCATTTCCTGGGATACGAAACGTTCAAAAATGGAATTGTAGTAAGTCTGGAATGATTATATTTCTTAACTAAGTCTGAAAACAGCATCAAGAGGAATGTCTGATGAATTAAAAACATGAATGTCTGTCTTATTTTTTTTTTAAAAGTAATAAATACAAATTGGACTTTAAAAACAATATTTTACATTTGATGAATTTTTTCTTTTTTCGAAGTAAATGCTGAAGTAATTTAACTTATAAAAGAATTCACAAAACGTGTCGCTAGGCTACGCTGTTTAAAGACTGCATTGTTGTAAGGTTAGTCGCGAGGTTATCGTATCATCACAGATTTTAACTGAATTTTTCTTGTGATACATCAATGTGGCTTTCTTATTGTTTCAGCGTTATTTAAAAGGAAACGCGTTTGGCGCGGTCTCCCAAGATGACCTTTGGGCGGCACTAGATGAGGTAAGACGCATCACGGTTGTCCACAGAGCTCCGAACTTTAACGAAAGGATCTGGAAATGAAAGTTAAAAGAATCTGGAAGTTTAAAAAAAAAAATTAAATCGCTGAAATAGTTACTTTTGAAAAAAGAATTTTAGGAATAGACTGGTTATTAAAGGACATAGAAACCCAATTTTATACTTGGCAACAAATTTGAGTCATTCATTTATTTACTAAAGGGCTAAGAATTTGATTTGTTGTAAAATATCAAGATATAATCCCTCAAAAAACCAGTTCCTAGTTCTCAAGTAAACAACCCTTAAACAAAGTTTTTTGTTTAAATCCTTTAAAAAATTGTAATAGCGAGCAGTGGTTGGGAAAATGGGGTTGGGGGGGGGGGATTTGATAAAATAATGTAGTCATCGGCAACGTGTCAATGTGACAAGTTTCAGCTCGATAGATTGACGGGAAGTGGGTCGAGTAGCCGTCCGAAGATTTTGCCAGCCAGCCACAAACAAAAGTGAATTTAATATAAAGGATTTAAAAATAAAGGGCATTTAAACATTTTACGACTAATTAATTTACTCTCAAATGTATTTACTTTTGTGAATGATGTCGTTTTATTTACTCAATGAAATTGCAGCAAGTACGAAAGGATGGGAAAAATATTAAGGTCAAGGACATTATGGACACGTGGACACTCCAGGCGAACTTCCCACTGGTCAACGTCAGCTGGTCATCTGCTTACCCCGAGCAGGCCCAGGTGTCCCAGGAGAGATTCCTTCGGAACCGGACTGAGCAAGCATCACAAATCTACGAATCTCCCTTCAAGTAGGCCTTTAAACAAATAACGTTGGTAGCTATCTCACACGGAGCGCTTTTTCAACGCTATCTGTCACGACTGGCAACATTCCAGCAACACGATAAAACATAAAAATACAATAAAACACGCGTTTTAAAATATTTTCTGCTCATCAAAAAAGTGCGGGAGAAGATGGATGGGTGGATGTGTACCAGCAATTATCCAGCCATAACCTAGAAAAGATGGGTGGATCTGAATCAGCTATTATCCAGCCAAAGCCTAGAAAAGAGGGATGGATGTGTATTAGCTAGTATCCCGTCATAACCTGTTAATCAAACATACAGTTGAAATACAAACATCTCTTGAACACTTTGTTACATGAATTTTGTTTTATTCAGGACTGTTAGGGTTAATTTTACATGAACTCTTTTCGGTGCTGATTTCTGTTTTAAACTGACGTCACATTGTTGAATAATCTCAGCAAAAATCAACATTAAAAAAAAAACATCTTGAGGTGGTCCCACTGCTTGTAGAATGCCTTGACGTCCTCCTCCCAGCACTCACCTCCATCATAAATTCTTCGATTCTCTCTGGCATATTCCCTCCCATTTTTAAACGGTCGATTGTCCTGCCCCTCCTAAAGAAACCCTCACTTGATCCAAACACACTCAAGAATTACCGCCCCGTCAGCAACCTCTCCTTTCTCTCAAAAATCATAGAAAAACTCATACTCTCTCAGCTCTCTGGCTATCTTCATTCTCGCAATCTCTATCCTTCCTCTCAGTCCGCCTACCGACTTGGTCATAGCACAGAAACAGCACTGGTCCGAGTCATGAGTGACCTCCTGCGCGCGATGGACGATGGCAAACTCTCTATTCTCACTCTGTTAGATCTCTCTGCTGCATTTGATACCATTGACCACCAGATTCTTCTTGACCACCTTCATCTTTCTTTCGGACTTACTGGCTCAGCTTTAAACTGGTTTCAATCATATCTTTCTGACAGAACTCAAAAAGTCTCTATTTCCAACCGCTCTTCCAAACCTTCAGCCCTGTCTATTGGAGTTCCTCAAGGATCGGTCCTTGGGCCGGTCCTTTTCATCCTCTACACTAAACCTCTATCATCTCTCATTAGCCACCACTCAGTTTCCAGTCAATCCTTTGCTGATGACACTCAAATCAGTGACTCTTGCTTTCCTGATCAACTTGATGCCACAATCCTTCGCATACAGGAGTGCGTGGACGATGTAAAGCGTTGGATGACTTGCAACAAACTGAAGCTAAATGATGATAAAACGGAAATCCTTCTCATCCACTCTCAAAACAAACCTCTCCCTCCATTCGCTCCTTCTTCTATATCTATTGGCAACTCTGACATCACACTCTCTCCCTCTGCCAGAAACCTTGGAGTCACGCTTACGGACACCCTCTCCATGGACAAACATGTCACGAATATATGCAGATCAGCATATAACGAAATTAGAAAAATCAGCACCATTAGACACCTCCTCTCCTTTGATGCCACAAAAACTCTCGTCTCTTCACTCATTCTTTCAAAATTTGACTACTGTAACATTCTTCTCTCAGGCATTCCTCAACACCACATAGAAAAACTTCAGAAGGCACAGAACTCAGCATGCAGACTCATTTTTAAATTAAAGAAACATGACCACATTCAACCACACATGCGGCAACTCCACTGGCTTCCAATATCCTCTCGCATCAAATACAAGTCTTCCAATCTTTGCTTCAACTCGTTCACTGACCCTCACTTTCCTGTCTATCTCTCTGAACTGTTGCTTCCTTACATCCCCACAAGACAACTACGTTCTTCCATTGACAGTAGAACCCTCTCAATCCCAAGAACTAAAACTAAGACCATCGGTGAACGCTCCTTCTGCTTCCATGGGCCCACGTTCTGGAACCAGCTCCCCTTCCATATACGTCATAGTGAAACCTCGTCCATTTTCAAAAAGTCCCTTAAAACTCATCTGTTTAGGTCCGCCTATGACCTGTGATGCACCCTCCTTGCCCTACCTAATTTTCTGTTTCGGTTTAATCCTGAAGTGTCAAAGTGTCCTCTTTTTATAGCCATTTTCATTGTTTCTATAGAATAGTAGTTACTATCCTAGTGTCTCATTTTTATTTTACTTAGTTCACATGTTTTAATAATTGTAAAGCGCTTAGAGCTTTATGATAAGCGCTATATAAAAATGCCTAAATAAATAAATAAATAAATTAACAAATGCAAAATAAAATTTATTTTCAAATTTTTTAAAAGTTTTCGTTTAACGTTTAACTGGTGGCCAATGCAAAGATCAGATTGCATGCAGTAGTACTGTTTTTGTATGATAACATTCAAAGCACACGACAGCATGCAAGGCTACTCCACACTGCTTGCTATAGGGGTCTCACTGGTGGCTTGCCTTGCGTGGTCCGCCTATTGCTGCAGACGAAATTCTGGTTTGTTGGGATTACTCTCAAACTCTCAAAATAAACATTTCCTGCAGTTATGTTGCTACTTGATGACGCCATACTGACATATAATGACTGAAAAATAAAGAAAAAACCAATAAACATATTTATTCTCTACATCACGCCAAAGCAGCTTGCTAGACTACAGTATACATCACGCATGCGCAGTAGAGCTGGGCCAACGCACAGCTTCCCTATCTCTGCAATTCGCATTGCTCAAAGTTGCTCGGCGGCATTTATACAAACTCACTATTGTTAACAGTGGTCTACCCCCCTAGATGTCTACTTTAGTCAATTTCAGCACCTTGGCCCTTATTTCGACTTTGTCGACGCCGGCACCAAAATTGTTAAGAAAAGTTTCAACTCTCTCTTTCTTGGTGGTCTTCTCTAAAACTATGTTGCCACTGCCTACATGCTGTCATAAGGTTTGTCATTAAATGGCAGAAATATAAAAATAGAACATTCGAGCATTCAATCT
Organism: Lymnaea stagnalis; assembly: GCA_964033795.1. Lineage (NCBI taxonomy): Eukaryota > Metazoa > Mollusca > Gastropoda > Lymnaeidae > Lymnaea > Lymnaea stagnalis. The sequence continues at coordinate 1,525,472 of CAXITT010000066.1, forward strand.
GGCCAATCTCATTTAAGATATTTATAAAACATCAGGGGTTTTTCGTTTGGCCAACTCTCAACCGCTGTTCGGTACTTCTAGTCAGCGTAGTGGATCTTCTTTAACTAGACAGACACTTGTTAACAACTATAATTTCAGTAATATTTATTTCAAACATATTATTACTGCTATAGATATGCTTAAATACATTCTTAGCCGCCATGTTTTACGAATACCTTGTCTAAAAATAGTAACACTACGTCATGCTATGTGACGTTTTTCGGGGTATGATCTCTGGACAAATGTGATTGGTTCTTGTGTTTTCTTGGAATTTGTATATTTAATTTCGAGCTTGGATCAAAATTATGATATATTTAAATATAAAAATTATTTGAAAAATCCACATGTATTTTAAAATCTTACATTCAAAGAGCTTTTAACGGAGTTTACATATTTATTTTCATAGCAAATGATCACAGTCTATTTTTTCACCCATCATATTTATCACCGCATCACCATCGTTGTGTGTCATCTTGACTTGTGTTAACAATCCACAATAATTGACGGAAGCATTCAACGTGTGCAAATGAAATATAACAACAAGGTATGTCAAACTTAAAATAAAAAGACAAGACTACAAGATTGGGTCGTTTCGGACTAGGGCCTTCTTCAGCACACAAGACAAATAGAACTAAGACAAGTAACAGACCACAGTAAAAAAAAAAAAAACTTAAGAGATTTCTTTTGTTGTTGCCGGCAATTGAAGCTTAACACACCTTGTCCTTATATTTCATATGTTTGACACTCCCCAGCTACACATGGACCATTCCCATTACGTTCACCACCAGCAGAAACCCAAACTTCAATCAGACAGACGACGACGTTCATTGGTTGACTAGGTTTAATCGATCATGTGAGTGCATTTGAAAAACTTCATCCAACATGGCGTCATTTAAGGGATGAATATTTTGTTCATTTATAATGTATACAACTAAGAAGTTTAAGGTAGCAGGCAGCAACAATGATTAAAATCTAACTATTGTGTCTAAATTTAAAAATTATTAAAGTTTAAAATCACATATTATTTTGTGAGCAAAGGTGTTGTAAGTATAAAGATGACATATGCTTACAAAAACATGTGATTTTAAACTTTAATCATTTTCAAATTTAGACACAATATTTTTAAAAAAAATTATTAAAGTTTAAAATCAGATATTTTTGTAAGCATATGTCATCTTTATACTTACAACACCTTTGCTTACAAAATAATATGTGATTTTAAACTTTAATCATTTTTAAATTTAGACACAATATTTTAAAAAAAATTATTAAAGTTTAAAATCAGATATTTTTGTAAGCATATGTCATCTTTATACTTACAACACCTTTGCTTACAAAATAATATGTGATTTTAAACTTTAATCATTTTTAAATTTAGACACAATATTTAAAAAAAAATTATTAAAGTTTAAAATCAGATATTTTGTAAGCATATGTCATCTTTATACTTACAACACCTTTGCTTACAAAATAATATGTGATTTTAAACTTTAATCATTTTTAAATTTAGACACAATATTTTTAAAAAAATTATTAAAGTTTAAAATCAGATATTTTTGTAAGCATATGTCATCTTTATACTTACAACACCTTTGCTTACAAAATAATATGTGATTTTAAACTTTAATCATTTTTAAATTTAGACACAATATTTTTAAAAAAATTATTAAAGTGTAAAATCACATGTTTTTGTAAGCATATGTCATCTTTATACTTACAACACCTTTGCTTACAAAATAATATGTGATTTTAAACTTTAATAATTTTTAAATTTAGACACAATATTTTTAAAAAAATTATTAAAGTTTAAAATCAGATGTTTTTGTAAGCACAGGTCTAAGTATAAAGATGAACTTTTCGGCTCCCAACATTTATAAGTAAATACAAAAACGAACATTTTTGATTAGATTTATTGTACACAGAGACCTAAACAAGTTAAGCAATGTCCAAGCTATTGTGGAGCATTGTCAACATACTAAAATGTTTTCTAATTTTTGGTCCATTCAGTGACATTATCACTTGGACCAAGATTTAAGGCCCCGTCGGACAGTGATGACGGCAGGAAAAAACCCTGGATCCTCGCCAATGTCGATCAGACAGGATTTTACAGAGTCAACTATGAGCTGGTCAACTGGGAAGCACTCTCAGCACAGCTCAAAAATGACCATAAGGTTTTAACGATGATAAACCAATCTTTAAAAAATAAAAAGAAACATCTCTTGCGTCCATCAGAAAGACTAAATGTGGTTGCTTGTATTTGATACTGCCACTCATTTCACCAATTTGAGCATTTAAATATAAGTGTATGCTCTTTTAATCAATATTTTCACAACACAAATTTTGAACTCATTAAAAAAAATAAAAATTAAAGAAAAAGGATTTGTTAACCATTTGGTAAAGAAAATAACGATTGGCTATCAATAAGTTAAGAACGTAATTATTGTCTGGACATTACCATGAACAAATATTTAATACATCATAAAAATACCTTTCTGTGTGTCGTCTTCAAATAGATGATACCAGTAACCAACAGAGCACAGCTGATCGACGATGTGTGGAACCTCGCCATGTAAGTATAAGTGTGTGTGTGATTGTGTGGGTGTGTGCTTGTGTCTGTGGAGGGTCGGGGGGCCTTTGGTTAAACGGTTCTGTTCTAAGAGGCAAAAGTGCGAATGAAAAGACAAAATAATTATTTGGTTGTTAACAACTAGGTTTGAGGCTGAATCGTAACAACAGTTAAACACATGGGCTGAGAGAGGAAGGTGCAAGTGAAAGCAAAAACTAGATTTTTGATTACCACCACCCTCTGATCGATAAACGATGCAGCTGGTGGGAAAAAGTGGGGGGGGGGGCTGTCCATGCCTTGACATATATATAGTTCTGGGGTGCACTGGGAGAATATATATGCATATACATTATTGTTTTATTCAGCTTTTTTAAAAAAATAAATAAATGTAAGCAGCTTTTTTTTTTTTTAAATGCCATGATTATGTTTGCTAATATTTTTATGTACAGCGCTGTGAGCACAGCCCTAGGGTGGGGTACCGCGCTATATAAGACCACTGTAATAATTAATGATAATAATAATTATAATAATAACAATAGAGATTAAACGATACTTCCAATAATAAAAAAAACAAACAACAACAGCAAAAAATGTTTTTAAAAACAAGTCTTCAGCACTTAATGTAATGTTTACAAGCATAACTGAATTAAATTGTAATGCAATTTTAATAGAAGTACCGGGGTAATTAAAAGAATAAGAAAAAAAAGGATAAAAATGACTACACTACTTTGTCAAGCAATATCTAGATTCCCAATCAGAACAATTCTAAAGAATAAAAGAAACTGCATAAGGCCTAGTATGTATATAAAAATGTTAGGAAAATAAGGTCTCTGAATACTAGAATATTAGGAAAATAAGGCCCCTGAATACAAGAATGTTAAGAAAATAAGGCCTCTGAATACAAGAATATTAGGAAAATAAGGCCTCTGAATACAAGAATGTTAGGAAAATAAGGCCTCTGAATACTAGAATATTAGGAAAATAAGGCCTCTGAATACAAGAATGTTAAGAAAATAAGGCCTCTGAATACTAGAATATTAGGAAAATAAGGCCTCTGAATACAAGAATGTTAAGAAAATAAGGCCTCTGAATACAAGAATATTAGGAAAATAAGGCCTCTGAATACAAGAATGTTAGGAAAATAAGGCCTCTGAATACTAGAATATTAGGAAAATAAGGCCTCTGAATACAAGAATGTTAAGAAAATAAGGCCTCTGAATACTAGAATATTAGGAAAATAAGGCCTCTGAATACAAGAATGTTAAGAAAATAAGGCCTCTGAATACTAGAATATTAGGAAAATAAGGCCTCTGAATACAAGAATGTTAAGAAAATAAGGCCTCTGAATACTAGAATATTAGGAAAATAAGGCCTCTGAATACAAGAATGTTAAGAAAATAAGGCCTCTGAATACTAGAATATTAGGAAAATAAGGCCTCTGAATACAAGAATGTTAAGAAAATAAGGCCTCTGAATACTAGAATATTAGGAAAATAAGGCCTCTGAATACAAGAATGTTAAGAAAATAAGGCCTCTGAATACTAGAATATTAGGAAAATAAGGCCTCTGAATACAAGAATGTTAAGAAAATAAGGCCTCTGAATACTAGAATATTAGGAAAATAAGGCCTCTGAATACAAGAATGTTAAGAAAATAAGGCCTCTGAATACTAGAATATTAGGAAAATAAGGCCTCTGAATACAAGAATGTTAAGAAAATAAGGCCTCTGAATACTAGAATATTAGGAAAATAAGGCCTCTGAATACAAGAATGTTAAGAAAATAAGGCCTCTGAATACTAGAATATTAGGAAAATAAGGCCTCTGAATACAAGAATGTTAAGAAAATAAGGCCTCTGAATACTAGAATATTAGGAAAATAAGGCCTCTGAATACAAGAATGTTAAGAAAATAAGGCCTCTGAATACTAGAATATTAGGAAAATAAGGCCTCTGAATACAAGAATGTTAAGAAAATAAGGCCTCTGAATACTAGAATATTAGGAAAATAAGGCCTCTGAATACAAGAATGTTAAGAAAATAAGGCCTCTGAATACTAGAATATTAGGAAAATAAGGCCTCTGAATACAAGAATGTTAAGAAAATAAGGCCTCTGAATACTAGAATATTAGGAAAATAAGGCCTCTGAATACAAGAATGTTAAGAAAATAAGGCCTCTGAATACTAGAATATTAGGAAAATAAGGCCTCTGAATACAAGAATGTTAAGAAAATAAGGCCTCTGAATACAAGAATATTAGGAAAATAAGGCCTCTAAATACAAAAATGTATTTAAAAAATGTATAATAAGATGATGCGTGGATGTGTGAGTTAAGTCAATGTCTACAGAAAATAATATCTTAGTCAAATATCTTAGTCAAATATCTTAGTCAAATATCTTAGTCAAATATCTTAGTCAAATATCTTAGTCAAATATCTTAGTCAAATATCTTAGTCAAATATCTTAGTCAAATATCTTAGTCAAATATCTTAGTCAAATATCTTAGTCAAATATCTTAGTCAAATATCTTAGTCAAATATCTTAGTCAAAAATCTTAGTCAAATATCTTAGTCAAATATCTTAGTCAAATATCTTAGTCAAATATCTTAGTCAAATATCTTAGTCAAATCAATTTATGGATTTTGTTTCGTAGCATGGCGTTGTCAATGCCTAAGATCTGTTCACCAATGAATTCCCTGAAATAAATTTTACAAAAGGTGAATTCATATTCAGATTTAACTTTAAAAAGAAGCGAATTCCAAACTAGAAAAAGATATGTATTCATTTACGAGCAATTACATTACAGGGCCAACTATCTCAGCTTCGATGTGGCCTTGAACCTGGTTGACTACCTGGACAAAGAACTGGAGTACATTCCATGGGACGCCGTGAGACGTTTGCTTGAGAGTTCAGGAAATATGTTCAGGAATAGTCTGTTAAAAGCCACTGTCAAGGTGAGAAATAAATCTTCTTCAATTTTCTTTTCGTATTATTTAATACCTATATCTATATCTATACCTATCTATCTATATATATATATATATATATTATATATAGGACTAGGTCAAACTGAAAGTATTCTCGGAAGAATTTCTTTGTGGACATCAAGAAAAGATGGACAATTATCTCAAGCCGAATGTCTTTGTCGAATCAGATCAAAAACCTGTTACATATTTGGAAAGTAAAATAGAAAAACACACTATTCTACCAGTTTTACAAATAATTAAATATTTTTTCCATGGCGCCAATATGTATGGACCAACGTATGAAGAAAAGTACATTTCACCAATCAGTTTTGCTAAATGTTTGAGCCGAACTTTTTACTCTTCTTGTTGTGCAGAAATTTATGCAAAGTAAACTGACGGAGCCGTACAAGATCTATCGTCTGAATAATTCTGGAGCAAGCCACAAAGATGTGTAGGTTTAAATTTTGTTGTTGCAAACTTATGGCCGTCTTACGAGCATTCGCCATAGGGGTCTATATGAGAAAAAAAAAGAAGGCTTCATACTATGAAGAGTATGGAAAATGAGGGTGACTGAGGGGTAATAACTGACACCACTTTCTGTGCTGCATAGAGTCTACACGGGTGTACAGAACATACAGCTCATTCTATCGTCCAACCAAGGGGCGGGAACATATTTGCAGCTGGGAGCCTGAATCAAGAGATGACAGAGGCATGGGAGCCATAAATGATGAAAGCCGGGGGGGGGGGGGAGGAATCCCTTAAACCCGAGTCATAGGTAATTTATTACTTCATCAGAAATACGAAACAATCCCATATAGTAGTGTCGTCTGCAATCAAAAGTTTAAATTATTACTCAATCATTTTTTTTCCTCTCTCCTTTTTTATGATAATTTAATACTTTTTTAAAAGGAGCGAGCCATTCGAAACGAAGACGTGATCCACAAATTTGTTTCGAGCCAAATTTTGCCTACCCCTTGTCCAACCTATACACAATATTATGAGTGTATTGTGACCGATTGAAATGTATTCCCTCTAAATTATAGGGCGGCGCGAAAGCTTATTGCCCGCTTAGCCTGCGAGTTTGGTGTTGCAGCCTGCCTGGAAGATGCACTTACTGAATTTCAAAATTGGAGGAATGGTAAAAGGTAAAATTCATGAGCTATTTTAATTCCCCCCCCCCTCTTAAAACAGTTTATTTTAGAAGATTTACATCGCAGTGGTGGCGCTTTCTTGTGTCGGGAATGGCTTGTAACTTTTTTTGTTTTTTTTTACTCATTTAATTCTACAAAACCTTGAAGTAATAAATTGAAAGAAAAAAATGTGTATGAACTTTTATGAAATTTCTATAACAAGATCACATGACCTGAGAAACAAAGGCGGATCTAAATCAAGGTTGGGGTAAAAGAAGGGTGGGGGGGGGGGACTTTTTTCTTTAATTTTTAGAATTGAAAGCGGTGCTCGGAAAAAAAACGATGTGCTGATTAAAAGTTTATTTTAACGTTTTTGTGAGGGGAGAAACAACAAATTACGATTTGAACAAAAGCCAGTGTAACTAATCTGAACAAATTGTATTTTTTATTTTTAATAAGTATGGTCGAAGGAAACATGTCTTTTTTAAAATAATTTATTTTTAAAGTTTAGGCTGGGAAATGTATGCAGTGTCCCCTGAGTGAGAAGGCAGTGAGGTGGGGATTTGGGTGGGAAATGTTTGCAGTGTCCCCTGAGTGAGAAGGCAGTGAGGTGGGGNGTGAGGTGGGGATTTGGGGGGGGGGGAATGTTTGCAGTGTCCCCTGAGTGAGAAGGCAGTGAGGTGGGGATTGGAGGGAAAGGGTGTTGCTTTAAAAAAATAGGGGGTGGGGGGGGGTGAAGCTGCTACAATCGACGATACAATTTAAAAGCAAATATTATTCATCGAACATTACGTTTTACAATTCTGTTTCTTAAGTTACATGACGCACACCAAAAATAAAATAAATAAAAATTCATCAGAAATACAATAAAATTACGTAAATATGATTTCTCGGAAATGACGCAGCAAATGTTTCTCCGAAATATTCCAGAATTGACCCAAATCTTGCAGAAACAGTCCGACGTTTTGGTATTACAGATGATAAAAAGGAGGATTGGGACCTTTTACTTGAAGTGAGTTTCTAGTGATACTCGAGGCACCTTATAGTACATAATTTTATTTAAAGTTGGCCACACTGCCAGGTGTCAAAATTGCCGTGCATATAGTCTACAATATAAAAAATTGTCTTTTGAATAAAATATACTTATCAATAAAAAAGTACATTCTTAGGCAATGTTGAACTATATACACTTTATAAACGATGGGAGAATTGGTGGAATTGGTATGGAGCATGGGCATCGGTTTAAGAAATATCTTACATGGATTTAATGGATGTACAATATCTTATCCTTTCCTCATTGACGCCTGTCACTGTCCCTGCTTCTTGTTTTAAGACTCATTACATTCCAGGTCGTCCTCCACAAATCACGGCCAAGTCGAGACATGCATTGAGATCCACTGACTTTCCGTAAGATTTCCCATTTGTTTTGGGTCCCCGTAACAGTGATTTTATGACGCTTCTGGGTCATTAGCACCACGCACAACCGCCTTAAGGGACGCCCCCGACAGCTATCAGAATTAGCTGCCCTTTGATTTGTGTTTTATGTACCAGGCCCTTGTGAATCTCCTCACTAATTGCAAGCCAATAGTTAAGGGCTTTGGTCCACCCTGTGTATTTTTTTTAGTTTTTTCCACAGTACCCTATTCACCAACCGTGAGGGGGGGGGAGGGCATGTCAGCCAGAGGTCAGCCACTCCACACAAATAGAATCAAATTACAGGTAGAGTACACCAGTGAGTTCCCGATGAAACAGGACCTCCGACAAGGAGACTCACTATCATGTAGCCTGTGTAACCTGACATTATAAACATAAGTTTTTAGTAAAATACATATGAGGAAATCTTGAAGTAGTCACAAACTACTGTAAGAGAAGCTTCAGAGAACCACCGCCATCAGCAACTTTACATATAACAAACCATTGCAGTACCTGATATATGCGGATGACATAGTGCTGCTAGGCAGAAACAGCAAACCTTGCTCTCTGATTGCAGACCCAAGACCCACACACCAATAGGCTCTCTCTACAATCAACCCCTTCAGTCATTTGCATATGCTGATGACATGGCACTTTCATAGGGAAAAGTAGTAAAGACATATCGAGAGCCGGTAATGAATTAGAAGACGCATCACTACATTCAGGGCTGGAAGTTTAAAAAAAACAACAACAAAAAAACAACAACCAAATACATGAATATGGTAAGAAGAGAAAAGACGGATGAAACCATGAAAGTTAGAAACCAGACTTTTGAAAAAGTAAACCAATTCAACTACCTTTATCTTAATCTTTTATTAAATGAAAGAAGCGAATAACCATCAGAAATAAAAGAAAGAATGTCGATCGGACATACTTCAGTAATCTGAAAATACTCAAAAGTAAAAAAAACAAACAAAGAAAAACAAATAAAACTATTTATAACTATGTAATCAGACCAGTTGTAGCATAATTAAGGGAAACTTGGACCCTAACAACAAAATGGCAGAAAACCTATTAAACTCATGGGAGGGTAAAGCTCTCAGGAAAAGATATGGACCAACGAAGGATGAATATTCATGGAGAACACGAATCAACCAGAAGTGGTACAGTTCAGATCAGGATCCCACGCTAGTAGCAGAAATAAAAAAAAAGGGGTAAGGCTATACGCTGGGCAGTACACTTCGAAAGAATGCCAAATGATACAGGAGTGAAGAGGGTGCACCACCAAAACCCAATGCCAAATGATACAGGAGTGAAGAGGGTGCACCACCAAAACCCCATGCCAAATGATACAGGAGTGAAGAGGGTGCACCACCAAAACCCCATGCCAAATGATACAGGAGTGAAGAGGGTGCACCACCAAAACCCCATACGAACGGCGCAAAGGCAGACCTGGGCTTCGGTGGATGGATGATGTGGAGAGGGATCTACAGCGGCTGGGAATCCAAGCATGGAAAAAGAAAAGCATCAGTTCGGTCTGAGTGGAAGGAAGTGATGAGGCATGCCCAAGCCCTGCATGGGCTGTAGCACCAAAGTATGGATGGATGGTTCAAGTCTTTTTTTTTGGGGGGGGGGGTCTTTTTTGCCAAAAACCTAAAAAAATATATAATAATTTAAAAATAATACAAATAAATGCTTCCAGGAAAACCTCTCAAAAACTTGCGTCACATCTTTATCTTGCCACCAGCCAACAGATTTCAAACTTTTCTACTAAGTTTTATTTTTAATAACAAAACTCTTTCAGAGAAGTAAAACTTCAAGGTCAAAAATAGAAAAATCTTTTTTTCTACAAGCCTTGTCCAGCTCAAATGACCAGGACCAAATAAACAAGTAAGATCTTAGAATACTGAAGTTTTGGCTAATTATTACAGACTTGTGTGGCACCGCATTGATGAACGTTGAAACGGTATGCGTCCTATTGTTAACATTGAGAATATTTGAGATAGCGAAGTTTATGATGACATTGGACACTGGAGCCGCGTATTTTGTCCGCTGGTCCACATTTCTGCTTGATACTTGTGTATTTTTGTTTGACCTTGTGACAGGACCTTGGATCTTCTTTTGAAGCCAGATTACTCCATCCAAAGCAGTGATGCCAACAATATCCTTAAAAATGTTGCCTCTCGGAATTGGTCGCTGGCTTGGGAGTTCTTGAGAGACAAATTCAGCGAACTTGAAATAAGGTAAGAGTTTAAACGTCTGTTTAGTTTATGAAATTTTGTATGTTGAATTCTGTCTTTTGAAGTCTTTCTTTTGAACTCTGTCTTTTGAACTCTGTCTTTTGAACTCTGTCTTTTGAACTCTGTCTTTTGAACTCTGTCTTTTGAACACCTTTTTTTGTGTGTGGATATAATGGGTAACTTGATATTCCTATTTAAGGTATATATATATTTAGACTTTCTGCCCTAGCTCCAAGAAATAATGATAAAGCAAATGATTGAAGGCATGCAACACAGCAGTTACGTTGATCAAACTTATTTAAACCCAAGAGCATCGGCGACCTGTATCAATGGTAACAACTGCTCGACAACTATTGTAAAAACTGCTCAGCAGTTATCATTGTGACCATCAATCTTGCGCTTCTAGCCCAGGGGTAGCATTACCCCCAAAATGTTTACGTCGATGTTTCCCCCTAATTTGATATAAATATTAAGATGCATCCTGCTGATTTAAAAAAAAATTAACCGGAGAACACAAAACTATAAATGTTTGTTGCTCGTCCGTCAAAGTGTTCACCTACCTCTGTTCTAAGAGTATTCTAGACGATTATGTTCCACCGCGGTATTCCATATACCACTTGGACTTTTCAGATATGGAAATGGCAAGCATCACAAGTTCTTCTTTCACGTAATCGTTCAAATAGTAAGCACCAGATCTGAACTTGCACAAGTAAGTTTTACCAACGTTGTATTACGATACTTTGTGGTCTCTTTCATTTGTTTGGGCAGCTGCTTTGATATATATATATATTAATACATTATAGAGACATATATATATAACCAGCATTGCTAACCTTTGAATTCAAAATACATAAGTGTCTCGGTAATATTGCAATCAAACTAATTTCACTAATGCTTTCAATAAATAACCTTCCCGATGTCAGATTCAAAACAAAACAAAAAGAATCTTACAGGTGAGTTTGGTGCGTAATGTTTTCTTTTCTTTTACGGAAATACCAGCAGTCTCATTTTAAAGATGTTGTTATCAATCGGGGGGGGGGGGGTGCCAATAAAATATTTGTATAGTTAAGGGCGCTGTGGCGTGGTTAACGTCGGGGGGCGGGGGGGGGGGGGATACCACTAATTTGGAATCGTAGGGGGGGGGGGGGGGTGTCAATAAAATATTTGTATAGTTCAGGGCGCTGTGGCGTTGTTAACGTCGAGGGGCGGGTGGGGTGGTGATAACACTAATTTGGAATCGTAATAGCCAGAGCTCAAGCGACACCGTCGCAATCTTAAAATTTGCTGATAATACAAACATCGTGACTTAATAACTGAGGGAGAGGGATGGTATTTCAAGTTAGTTTTCAAGCTTGATCCATTGATGCGATGAACATTTTCTCCAGCTGAATGTCTCAAAAACTAAGGGAATAGTTGTTGATTTCAGGAGGGTGGAAACATCAAATTACAGATGTCAATATAAACAAAAAATCAAAATGTAGAGAATATAGAGGCATCTAAGTACTTAGGTGTCACCATTAATAATAAGCTATCAGGGCATGAGCAGGGTCAAATATAGAGGCATCTAAGTACTTAGGTGTCACCATTAATAATAAGCTATCAGGGCATGAGCAGGGTCAAATATAGAGGCATCTAAGTACTTAGGTGTCACCATTAATAATAAGCTATCATGGCATGAGCACGGTCAAATATAGAGGCATCTAAGTACTTAGGTGTCACCATTAATAATAAGCTATCATGGCATGAGCACGGTCAAATATAGAGGCATCTAAGTACTTAGGTGTCACCATTAATAATAAGCTATCATGGCATGAGCACGGTCAAATATAGAGGCATCTAAGTACTTAGGTGTCACCATTAATAATAAGCTATCATGGCATGAGCAGGGGCCAAGTGCTATTTAAACAAATTCAACCAAAGACTGTTCTACCTAAAAAAACTGTACAATTTCGGCCTAAACATACAAGACGTTAACTTGTTCTGCAGTGCAACAATTTGGAAGCCTACTTAGTTTCAATATAACCTGATTGTGTGGGAATTCTTCCTCTGATATTAAATACCGAATAAAACTGACTAATCAAGAAACCTAAGAACATAACACAAACTAAACATCCTTTACTGGAAGAACTATTTGAAGAAAGATTGTATTGTAGACATAAGCAAATTTTGGGTGGTACATTGCACCCTCTTCATCTCAGATACTTAGGATTGGCCCGTTCTGGACGAATTCTTTCTCTCAGGGCGAGGACTGAAAGCTAGAAAAATTATTTTGTTCCCCAATCTGGACGAACTTACCAGCGTGCTCCCCCTGAAGTCACAAATCTTAATGAAACTTATAAGTCCCTGATACGACTAATAAAATTCATTGAATGGCTGCTTTTTTTTTTTCACAGGTGAAATAATTTAATGTAGCTGTCTTGTCTTCAAATTGTTTTATTTATGTGCTGAAAATGTACAATGCAATCAAAAAACATTTCCATTTGTTTGGATCAATAAAAATGATCTGATCTTTTCTTATCTTAAAGTGCGTTACTAGAGTCCATGTTTTTTTCAAGTAACTTTTGTAGATTGGGAAGTTCACGTTTTGCCACCGCCATTGTTTGGCTGGCTGTATCTTGTAAATATAACAATTCATTTCCTCCAAGCCTCCTAGTGTCAAAGTATGGCATTAATCTCCAGCTGTTTGTCCTTCCGCACAGGTCGAAGAATTCGTAAAGAGCCTCAGAAAACGAGAAGCGAGTGCGACTGTTCAGGATTTGATCGACGAACTCACTAACTATGTAAAGTGGAGGAAAGAGACTCGGCCATTGGCAGACACGTTTTTTAACAGCTAAATTGGTTTTGAGCCCAGCTAAATGGGTGGTTTGAGATCTTCAATGTCAATGTACGGAGCATAAGAAAAAATTATTTATTCTTTTATTTAGCAAACACACACACACACACAAACAAACACACACATTTAAATGTTTATACATTTAATACATTATTTTTTTTAAATTTAAAAGTCCTTTTATTTCAAGTGATGAGCTGAGTTAATTACGGAGACATAATATAATTTTTTTTCCAGGTTTGTATAATAGTTTTGTATACTTATACCACAAGAAGTATTTGTATTATATCTTTTTCTTGGTTAATAATGGGGCTGTCAAAAAAATAGGTCAGCTTTTTTTCAATCTTCGAGTTCACAATATGTCTTAATTGTCAGCCCAGCCCAGCCCCCACCTTTCAAGTATGTCAGGCTGACGATTTAAAAAGAAATGTTTAAAAAAAGTTCCAAGTATTTCATTTCGTATCTCAATCACACTTACTAATTACACTGTAAATGTTTAAAAGTAGAAATCTTCTGATAGATTACATCTATCACAACAGAAAATTCAATTTTACTGTCGATTTCAAGTTTAATTTGTATGATAAAAAATGAATAAAACAAAATGTGTTACGTCACATAAGTTAGATCTTTACCCCCCCCCCGCGTCACAAACTGTCACACTTTCTTAGAACCTACCCCACCCCGCACTGGTGTGACTAAAGGTGATGTGACTAAAGGTGATGTGACTAAAGGTGGTGTGACTAGAGGTGATGTGACTAAAGGTGGTGTGACCAAAGGTGGTGTGACTAGAAGTGGTGTGACTAAAGGTGGTGTGACTAAAGGTGATGTGACTAAAGGTGGTGTGACTAAAGGTGGTGTTACTAGAGGTGACGCGATTAAAGGTGAAGTGACTAAAGGTGGTGTGACTAAAGGTGATGTGACTAGAGGTGATGTGATTAAAGGTGATGTGACTAGAGGTGATGTGACTAAAGGTGGTGTGACTTAAGGTGGTGTGACTAAAGGTGGTGTGACTAAAGGTGATGTGAATAAAGGTGATTTGACCATAGGTGATGTGACTAAAGTTTATGTGACTAAAGGTGAAGTGACTAGAAGAGATGTCACTAGAGGTGTTGTGAGCGTCAAGTTTCTTAAGAATCTAAGTAACTATCGTAATCGTAGTTTAAAGATTTGCATCCGCTATTCACCATTCAGCCATGTTTTTCTTTTGTAATGGAACTGTTCAGGGCTCGCATAGACTGTCATTGATTCGAACAGCCTTTAGTTCTTTCTGGCTGCTGGCATCACGTCAAGATCAGAGGTGAATCTAAAGGAAGGTGGGGTGATGCCTAGTCGCGTACATATGAGTGCACCAGTGCTGCAGTGTTAAAATGCATATTTCTTGAAAGAATGCCATTGGAAAATCCTCTTGTAAAATATACCTAAACAAATTCTATTTGCTATCGCCAAGTGGAGATTTGATAAAATATATAGCATATATTTGGTCATATATTTATGTTAACTTTTAGACACTGTAATTAACATTTTTTTTTTAAAATTGCTAGTTTTGAAAAAATAAAACAATAATCCTGTTCACTGAATAAGTGTTATTTTATTATATTCAAAAAAATATTATTGAGTTAAACAATAAGTTCAAGGGGTGAATAAATTGAATTTAACAAGTACAAAATGTCCAATCATGAAACTATTTTAATACATATAAAAATGTCCATTTCTTGACTTGGACATCTTGTAATAAAATCAAAACTTCATGTTATTAAATTGGATACCTTGAAATAAAATAAAAACTTCAAATTATTGTGAACATCTTGATATAAAATGAAAACTTCAAATTATTGACTTAGACATCTTGTTATAAAATGAAAACTTCAAATTATTGACTTAGACATCTTGTTATAAAATGAAAACTTCAAATTATTGACTTAGACATCTTGTTATAAAATGAAAACGTCATATCATTAAAGTGGACATCTTGTAATAAAATGACAACTTCAAATTATTGAATTGGACATCTTGTAGTAAAATGAAAACGTCAAAATATTGAAATGGACTTTTTTTAATGTAAAAAGCCAATATTTAACCTATAAACATATAGTTTTGACATTTAAAAATTAAAAAAAGTTCCTTCAACGAAACAACTTAATGAAATAAATGGGGAATATATTTTTTTTTTAGTATTACATGCAATTTGATGAACAAAACTTACGTTACAAGAACCCACCTTCTCACTTTTCATAAATGTCACTTTTCATTAATGTCACTTTTCATAAATGTCACTTTTCATAAATGTCACTTTTCATAAATGTCACTTTTCATAAATGTCACATTTCATAAATGTCACTTTCAATCAGTTAGAAACAAACGACCTGGTCATCACACAAAGCATCCGTCAGTTTTGATCCGTTAGAAACTGCCGACCAGGTCATTGCACAAAGCATCTGGACAAATCTGTGTACAATTTTTTTTTAGTGACATGCCGATGTGTATGAGTTGGCTTTAAGACAAAAATGACCCGGTGCCTTTCAGCAAGGCATTGTCTTTGCGATACACGGCGAACTGGAATCTCAATGTAACTAATACGTTGTAACGATGCCTTGTAACACGACAGTAATGGTTGCCGCATGGACATCACGTCATAAAAAATCCAAATGATTGTGGTTATATTATGGTTTCAGCGCTATATCAGCTGTTACATCTAAGAAGGCAGTGGCCAGCAAAAGATGCGCCCCAAAGGCAAGGCTGAAATTTATGCGCCATCTTCCCCGTTTCTTTTTAAAATTGTATTCACACATTTTGCTTGATACATGACGATTCACTGGCACCGTCTAGAGATGGCACCTGGGTCGATCCCAACCAGTTGCCCCTCTTTCGCACTGCCCTGGTATGCACATGTCTTATTCAACAGAGTGCATTCAGAGAGAGTATGGTAATTTTGTCATCTCTCTGAATTGATCGGGTGCTCGGGGTTAATTCCAAACAGTAACCAGCAGGCCACTTAACCAATTCATGACTATTGATTGACAGCAGTCTCCCTTACAAGTTACAACTCTTCAAGAGGGATATCTTGTTTGTGACAAGTGATTATATGAGCGGTAAGTAAACGTCGCGTGTGACCCGTACTTAGCACAGTGGGACACACGAAACACGTCTGCCCAGAAAGACACAAGAAACTATTCTGCTCTATGTCCTGCATCTATATCTATTTCCAGTCATCCAGACCTGTGGTTCTCAACCTGTCTAATGCCGCGACCCTTTAATAGAGTTCCTCATGTTACGGCGACCCCAAGCCACAAAATTATTTTCGTTGCTACTTCATAACTGTAGAGCATATGTGTTTTCCGATGGTCTTAAGCGACCCCTGGGACAAGGTTGCTCGACCCCTAAAGGGGTCGTGACCCACAGATTGAGAACCGCTGATCTAGATCAAGTCTCGCCACGTGATTTAAAAAAAAAAAAACAGTCCAGAACGAGGGCGGGAGAGTGTCATCTTCGCACCCCAAAGATCAACAGCAAGAACAGAGTAGTATAGTGTAAGTGACTGTCTAATAGACAATTTTAATCAGAGCAAAAAATTTAAGGGAAGTCTCTTGTTTTCGTTTTACTTGTTGGAAAAAACAACAACCTAAGAAAACAATATCAAAGTAACCATTTTCAAAGCTTTCAAAAAGAGCTTATGTTTGATAATGTGGCGAGAGAGACAGATTTTTTAAAATGATTTTAAATAAACTCAGTGATAATCGGTTAAAGAATATACATCTCTAGAAATGATTATTTATACCTTTAAAAAAACTAACACAATGATTATTTATACGTTGATAGAAATCTAATAATGATAAGTCTTGTTTATGTCAGGTAAATATATTAATAATTAGTCACCTTTTATGTTAATATATAATAAAATGAAAATCTCATAATTTGTAGATTTTCACAAGGCTTGCATTTCATAAAATATGTTTTTACTGATCGATCTCGAGCATGAATCAATCAATAATGATTTTCTTTTTAAAGTTCTAAATCCCTCAAAACGTCAATGCCACATATTCACTAATGAAAGCAGAAGCGAAAGAGTCCACACGATGCTAACTCTGCCAGGGGCGCCATTGCAGATGACAGCATTCAGCTTTTTGATCTCGGTTTCGTCGCAGATCTGCGTGCTGAGCAGCACGTCGTGAGACGCCGTCAGCTTCTGGCATGCCATGTCCACGGTCGACTCTTGCATCTGCTTCTCCTGATCCAGCATCGTCCTCTTGCACTCTGACGACAGGGCTATGATGATCTGGTGGATCTCGTCTCTCTGCTGCTGCTCCTTCGGCTCGTACACCCTGGGGACCACGCACACCACGGGCTCAAGGGTATCGTAGTCGTCTTGCGTACAATAGCCCCGCGTCACCAGCGTGGGACCCGCTGATTTCACTTTGAGGCAAAGATCGTCCAGGCTTATTTTCTGTCGCAGTTCGTACCCGATGACGTCGCGGCAACGGTTGGACAGTTTCGTTTGAATTGTTTCCACAGCCTCGTCCATGCGGCCACCAGAGGCGATGCTTGCGTCGGCGGTAGCGTTATTTTTCCCACACACGATTCGATGCAACTTTTCAATGTCCCCGGGTGTGCAAATCAAATTATTGAGGAGTTGATCTTTTGAAGAATCCAGGATGGAACAGCCTGCTGGAGACTTAAGATTATTTAACTGAACATTTATGGTAGATTTACATCTCGACATTAGAGTCTTAACAACCTCATCAACTGGACCAACGGGTGTGCATGGGACGTCCTTGTCTTCACAGATGACTTCATGAAGTTTTTTATAGTCGTCGACGGTACAGTCGAACTGGGCCAGTAGAGGCTCAAACAGTTTGAGGGTGTTGCAACCTTCCACTCTGTCTGATTTACCCTCGGCCTGGCCCCTCGCGGTGGCCTTGCAAGTTTTAGAAGATAACTGAGTATCTATAACACACAGGAGCTTCTCTTTGTGAGCGTCTGCATCTTTGTCAGGAGCGGACGTCGTAATTGGTTCAGCCGTAACATTCTGTACGCAAACAGCAAATTTTATGACTTCGATATCTGCTTCTGAGCAATGTTCTTTCAAAGTGTCTTTCTGTGTTTCGATCATGCCACAGGCCACTTCAAGGCTAGGCAATGCCTCCGCTACCTGGGACGAAAAGTTTTTACAGTCTTCAGAATTGACATGCTTGTTGATATATTCCAAGGCCTTCTGTTTCTGAACAAGAATTTTCTCTTCAGGTGATAATGTCGTTGTTGCCGCGATAATGCAAACAGCGTTGTTTATGACTTCGATATCTGCTTCTGAGCAAAGTGCTTTCAAAGTTGCTATCATTTGTTCCGCTAAGGTACATGCAGCCTCAAGACTAGTCAATCCGGTCGCGGCCGCCGAGACCACGTCTTTACACGCTTTAGACTTAACATTCTGGTTGATATATTCCAAGGCTTTCCGTTTCTGTTGGGCAATTATGGGATCTATGGTAGTAGTCATTGTTGTTAACGTAGGTGGCTGTGCCGTGGAAGGGACAGTAACCGTGGTTTGTCTGGTATCCGGTGTGGAATTATGGGTGGTGACGTCTAGAAAAAATGATTCCTTCGTTATTGTTGACTGAATTGTAGAATTAATAGGAGCAGAGGGGCATATTATATTTTCAAACATGTCTAGTCTATCTTTATCACAGCCAGCGTTGATTAAATCTGGTTTTAGAAGATGCAATTCAGTGCATTGTTGATCCACTGCATATTTTGCGACAGTTCTAGTCAATGAAGCCTTGCAAACATCTGATAGATTTAAGCTGTTCATTGTAATATTAAAATCTTTCACTGTGTTTCCTTCAGCTGCCGTAGTCCCGCAAATGAAACAACTCAGGAGACAAACGCAGATGGTGATGAGGTGGAGTAATTTCTGTTTCCTTGTCATTCTCAGAGCTCACAGTATTTCGACCTGTAACAGAACAAAAATATAAACGTGTTTGTAATGATATTCTTTCAAACTGTAACTGCCATAACTCTTTACACTGTGATCGAATTACGACCAATATCCCCATTACCAGTCAGGTCATCAGCTTGAGTTAAACATCTCGATCATTCATATCTATAGTTTAAAGACATTTTTGGACAAATTAAAATATCTAAAAAAAAACTATGAATGATTCATCACCTGGAAAGGAAACGTTTATTTGCCCATCTCACCGATGTATACCGAGTTAAGCACGTTGTCACTAGTGGATAACTCTATCAAATATTCTTTCAGACATTAATTTCCAATACACCGATGTGGCGTGTTTGCAATGTTATGTTCTAAATATAGTAATTTGATCTCTGCCTGGGAGAGGTAAATGGTACATACAATGCTTGACTATTGCCACTGGTGGAATGCTTATGTTGTTCTGTATAGCTAACAGGTAATTTATTAGATTAACCACATTCATTCAATCAATACAGCAAAAACAGAGTACGATCATTCGTCTACACGACGCGCAGCAGAATTCTAACTTGTTTCAACACCAGATGCGTACCGAGTACTGTACACATGCACGGCGTTCACGGTAACATTACGCCCCTATAAAGCATCTGAAAACTTTGTTATTATAGGCTTAAGATTTATCAAAAACCATGCGTAAGAAGTATCAGAAATAAACTATACATAGTCATAGAGGATGATAAACTATCCTTATTGACAAACATATAGAATAAATTATCTAATATAAATCGATAGAATCAGTTGCGTTTTTTTTTTTGCCAAGAATTGTTTTAAAAAAAATTGGTTTAAAGCCATTGGTCTTAAGGAGGTCATTATCCATGCACACAAGTGAAAGCAAGTTAAAGCGTTTTTGTCCCTTTGTACTGCAAAGCTGATTCTTACCTTATTTGTTTCGATTCATATCTGGGAAAAGTAAAACTTGTTGAAGAGAGCTATTCCCCTTTAAAAGTTTTAAAACTGTCCAACTTTGATTCTCATTAATAATATTAATTTTGGAATGTGCTGAAATATATCGCGGGTTAAAATGGGGAAATTGGGAATTTTAAATCCAATTAAATTCTCAAAATCTTTCAATATTCATTAAAATAATATGTAAAGCATGATGCCTCTATAAGAGTCTGGCTCCTAGAAACGTGGGCCCCCCCCTACGAGCGCGGGGCCCTGGGCCAGTAGCCACTGGGCTTATGCCTTAAGGTGGCACTGAACAAACATATTACCTAAAATAATAACATTATTTATCTGTTCAATTGTGATCTATTTTAGCAGAGCCTCAAGTTCTATCCTGGGGAAATATTATAGCTTAACTGGACAGAACGCCTCACGGTAACCAATACCTTCACAGTCAGCGTTATGAAAGACATCCAAATTTCAATGAGTGCAGGAAAAAGTAAAATATTTTATCGTTAGAAATGTGAGACTGGCGCGTAAGAATAATGTATCAACGTTTTCATAATGTATACATTTTCTAGCGATAAAAATAATAGCTGTGTATTTCAAATCTGTTTTTTTAAAGGATTAAAAAAAATCCGTTCGAAAGTTAAGGGACATGTGAAGGGTTATAAAAAAAAATTTAAAAAATTAAATAAAAAAAATTTAAAAATAAAAATAAAAATTAAGATTTTTTCTCAATACTAATAAGTCGCATTGCTGATGAAGAAAGTAATGAAAGTGAAAAATATTTGTAATTTTGACTTCAAATATAATTTAATCATATGGTATTCTTTTCAACAGTTTTATCATTTGTATGGGTCATGGAGAACACTTTCCATAACAATATGTATAACTGGGTAGGGAAAAGCTGCTGTCCATCTTCCTACACCAAAAAAAAAAAAATAAAGGAAAAAAAAAACCAAACCCCACAGACTTAAGGCATGTCCGGAAAAACAACAACAACATAACAACAACATAACAACAACATAACAACAAATACAACATAACAACAACAACAACATAACAACAACATAACAACAACATAACAACAACATAACAACAACAACATAACAACAACATAACAACAACACCAACATAACAACAACATAACAACAACATAACAACAACATAACAACAACATAACAACAACATAACAACAACATAACAACAACATAACAACGCACAAAGCATTACAGATGTCACGGTAAAATAAGGTTTAAGTTTCACAGAATCAAAGTCTGTAAAATTTAATTCTGACCAAACATTTTATGTACTTGCACTAAAGATGACTTAAACGAAATTTTCTTAAACGTCTATCAAAGCTTTCAATGTAGCCATGGTAAATAGCGATCATGGCGGGTAGGACATATGTTAGCACATTAGGACATGGTAAGCATGGCAGGGTAGGACATATGTTAGCACATTAGGACATGGTAAGCACGGCAAGGTAGGATACATGTTGTTAGCACAGTAGAGAATTGTAAGCATGGCAAGGTACGACACATGTAGCACAGTAAGAAATGGTACGCAGGACAAGTAGGAGATTATGTTAGCACAATAGAAATTGGTCAGCATGGCAAGGTAGGACATATATTAACACTAGAAAATGATAAACATGGCAAGGTAGGACATATGTTAGCACAGTTGGAAATCGTAAGCATGGCAAGGTAGAATGTAAAATGTGGTGAAACATATAATGGTAATTTATCCTTCTGTTTCGCTGTTGATCTTCTAATGAGCACCACCAGATCCCAACAAACAGCATCAACAACAAACACATATTCAATCATTATTACCTTGCTGGTGCTGTTAATACACTGTTTGATTGCTAAAGTTCACCTTAATATTTCCTTGCACTAAAAAATGTGTTGTGTCGGTCGTTAGACGTTACACCGGTCTGCCAGATTTTTTTTCCCTTATCGCATCAGGCGGCCAAAGTTTTCTTTTTCGATATTATAAAATGTGCTCCGTTCCATGTCACTTCGTTACGTTTATATGAATGTAAACAATCATCTCTTCAATCACGATTTAAGAGAATTGTATAATTTCAGCAATAAGTTAGTTTTGTTTCCTGATTAATTCACGAAGATGTAATCATCCGCGTTCAAAGCCAACAGCCCATTAAGGACGACCTTCGGGTTGCAATTATCTTTTGTTGTTTACTCGTGTGTAGTTCGCTGTGCACTATCGCAATTTCTTCGACGGCTACTTAAAATTAATAAAAATTCTAGGCCCAGAAAATGCAGCACTGCTCTCAAACTCTTATAAGAGTTACCGGTAAAATGTTGCTTCCATTTCAGGGGTATCTGTAGCTGTTTTAGAAGCACTGTGCGATTGTTGTTTTTTTTAAATTATGTGTATGTTATACTATGTTTATGTAATACATCATGTCGTGTTACAGAGCTATTGAGACAAAATATATTGGGCTTGAATGTATGCAGCTATCAAAATGTATACCTAGGACGATGGCAAACTGCACGGTCAATGCATTCTGTCAGCACGTTGGTTTGGTCATCCTACAATGTTACATTTCAAATCAAGATTATTTTCCCATCTCCTTGCAGCTAACAAAACATAAGTGCTGGCTTGGCCGTCCTACAAGGTTACATTTCAAATCATGACTATTCATTCATCTCATTGCAGCTAACAAACTGAAGTAAGACGTGCTGACGAGTATGCTTCCTGTATCCAGCGGCGTAGCTAGGGTGACAGCCACCCTGGGCGCGACAAAACTCTGCTGCTGGCCGAAAATTCCGCTTTTCACAAAGTGCCGCCCTGAGTGAGCGCCCTTCTGCTACCTCTAGCTACGCCACTGACTGAACTTATGCCCAAGATTATAATTTTGATATCACCAAAGGCGGCACAGACGGATTTGAAACATGTCAATGAGACCGATTGTCTACACCAGGGATGGCCAACCCGCGGCCCTCCACGTCAAATATTGCGGGCATGGTTGCCTGATTTTGCTCGAATCAATTGATTCGTTTTAATTCAATGGTAAACAAAAATCGATTTTTAAAAAAATGTTTCTTAAAATATAACATTACATTTGCTTTATTTTATTTGGTTCTTTTTGCATTTCATTATGTGCATTAAGAATAGATTAGTAATATTTAAGGTATTTCGTGGGTGTCTATTCAATTGTCAAGTGAAAATGACGGGCTGCCCGCTAAAGGTTTACTCTCATATCCAAGTGGCCCTTGAAGACTTTTGGATTGGCCACCCCAGGTCAACACCTTAATAAAATGTTATTTGATGCAAACAGGTAAAACAAGGCACACACACACAAAGGATCATGTCCCTAAATTTCTGTGTACTAATTATCATGCAAGACATTTCGTTAGAATCTATTAGAGCAGCGGTTCTCAACCTGTGGGTCGCAACCCCTTTGGGGGTCGCACTACCCTTTCCCAGGGGTCGCCTAAGACCATTTGAAAACACATGTACTCTACAGTTATGAAGTAGCAACGAAAATAATTTATGTAGCTGGGGGGCCACCATGACACGAGGATCTGTATTAAGGGGTCACGGCATTATAAAGGTTGAGAACCACTGTATTAGAGCTTCTTTTTATATTTATCCGAAAACACAGTAGTAACTCACACGGGATGTCGTGGACAATAATATGGTCTCAAGTAACCAGGGCACGTAGAGAGGTGACAGGCGTGGCTAAGCGCTCATTACTAGATTTAATTAGTTATATGTTTTTGTGTCACTCATGATGATATGAGATGGTTGGTGTAGTTTGTTATAGCTGTACATGTTCTACATTTATCTTTGTATCAGTCTCGTGTATCGATATTATCACAACTAAGTGTTTTCAAGGAGATATCATTCCGCGAGATAGTCGGCCCTTGAAACTGCCCATTAACAAAATGTTCACTAAGAACGTCTCAGACCATCGTGCAATCATAAGAATTGTTTATTTTTGATGTGTCAAAATGGTTTGAATCTGTTGTTGTTGTTTTGTTGTTTTTTTTCTGTTGAGAAGTTGCAAACAGGTCTGTATTCTTGTCAATGATACAACCCTGGACTAGAGCGATTAACCGATGCACATTATATGTTTGAGCCTTTAATCCAATCTAAAATCATTGTTGTTCTTGTCGGTCTGTCTTACGCGAAGACAAACAAGGCAATTTTCGACTTGAGTAGCAGCCTTGGCTTGAGACTTGAGTAGCAGCCTTGGCTTGAGACTTGAGTAGCAGCCTTGGCTTGAGACTTGAGTAGCAGCCTTGGCTTGAGACTTGAGTAGCAGCATTGGCTTGAGACTTGAGTAGCAGCCTTGGCTTGAGACTTGAGTAGCAGCCTTGGCTTGAGACTTGAGGAGCAGCCTTGGCTTGAGACTTGAGTAGCAGCCTTGGCTTGAGACTTGAGTAGCAGCCTTGGCTTGAGACCTGAGTAGCAGCCTTGGCTTGAGACTTGAGTAGCAGCCTTGGCTTGAGACTTGAGTAGCAGCCTTGGCTTGAGACTTGAGTAGCAGCCTTGGCTTGAGACCTGAGTAGCAGCCTTGGCTTGAGACTTGAGTAGCCGCCTTGGCTTGAGACTTGAGTAGCAGCCTTGGCTTGAGACTTGAGTAGCAGCCTTGGCTTGAGACTTGAGTAGCAGCCTTGGCTTGAGACTTGAGTAGCAGCCTTGGCTTGAGACTTGAGTAGCAGCCTTGGCTTGAGACTTGAGTAGCCGCCTTGGCTTGAGACTTGAGTAGCAGCCTTGGCTTGAGACTTGAGTAGCAGCCTTGGCTTGAGACTTGAGTAGCAGCCTTGGCTTGAGACTTGAGTAGCAGCCTTGGCTTGAGACTTGAGCTGTAACAAACAGTGAGGGAGAGTTGGTCATTTCGTCAGCCTCAAAGCTCTCGTCCTTGCCCGCTTGATCCAATGGCAAGACTTTGTCAAGACGACTGGAAATAAACCAGGATGAAGTAGACGACCAACAGTGTGTGTTTTTCACTGTGTTCTTTATGCGTTCTCTATATCTAGAAATATATTAAATTTTAAGACGCCTTTTCATTGGAGCTTTCCGGAATTCAGCAATTCGTCTCAGTCTTTTGCAGCATCCCTCTAAATGACTTTAACTCTCGGAAATGTTCGCGACTTCCATTGTCCCAGTTAGGAGCATTGTCGCCAGGGGCGGTCCAAGAAATGTGCCACCCCGTTTCCACGAAATCAACTCTGCGGTTGTCCGAACATGACGCCCCTCTGCATGAAGACAAAAACTGACCACCACCCTCACACCCCTCTGGTGACTTCTAACCACCCATCATCTGAACAAGAACCTGGAAAACGTTCTGAAATTTATTTGTAATGAGCAGATCCGCGTAATAGGTGTTCCTTTCAACCTTTCGACATTTCTAAATTATCACTCACTGTTGTCTTTTAGGGAGCTGAAACAATGATTGTAATAAAGGTTTTGATTTGCACAAAAAACATCTATCGCCTGAGTCTTGACGATTGGAAATTGATAATTTTTTATCTATTTGTGTATCCTGTTTTGTTTCGATCCCTGTAGCACTCGACGCTATCTTTCAGAGATAATAATAATTCTGACACTTATGGTTGTTTGATTTTCGTATCTTTTATTCACCACCATTCGACAATTAAGTTATTACAGGACATAAAGAAGTATATTCTTTTACACGTCATTGGACGCTACTTTTATGCTACTTTGTTGATAATTTGAAATACATGGACCACATTTCAAATAATAATTATTTTAACTCATTCTACAATGAAGTTTCTATTAAAAAAAAAAAAAACATTTTAAATCGATCTCTTTTTCGCGGTAAATTTGGTAATTTTTTTTTCCCATTAAACTTGAAACCTAACTTTGCAAATGGTGGTTTGATTTTACAATCGAAAGCGATGGCTTTATTTGAATAGCAAATTAATTTGTCTATGAGTGAAGAAAGGACATCTTCTTTACACTCCTGATTGAACAGACCTAAATTTCGGAGTGGATTAATTGAGCATCACCCAAATTATGATACATAAAATGTATTCCCCCTACCAAACATCGTTTCTTTTTTTTGCATGGCACTCAACACAGCTATAAGAAGTCAAATGGGATTACTAAAACGAAAATATATATTAATCTATCGCTAAGGGATGCACTTTTTAATAAATATTTATATTGATGGAGGCATTTTTTGGACAACTTTGCGGGTTTTTTGTTAACGTGGAGAGGGTGCTGCAAAAATCTAGGCCCGCTTCGGCCGACACTAACTGTGGCTACGAAACTGCACGTCTCTGATAAAAAAATACAGGCCTGCTTCGGACAACATTAACTGTAGCTACACCACTGCACATAATTGATTTAAAAAATCTAGGCCATATTCGGGTGACACTAACTGTAGCTACGCCACTGCACGTATTGGATCATAAAATCTGTACACCATGTCGGGAGATACACCTCCAGGATTTCCCTCGACCCAGTTTTGTTTTTATCTGAGCCAGCAGCAATCTGTTTCAGTTCATTACAGGCTAATTGAAACAATGGCATCCGCACATGCGCAGACCAACTGACTTGTCTCCCTGCCAACGCAAACAGATCACGCCTTTGATCCCGCCAGCAGTGACACAATACACACGGGTGTTATCTGAGACTTGTGGCCCACTTTTCACTCAAACCCCGGGCTTGGTTATCCGTCAGAACTACGACGTCTTGCACCGCCAAAGTCAGAAGCACCGTCTTTGGATATTTTTTT
The DNA here is from genome assembly GCA_964033795.1 of Lymnaea stagnalis. NCBI lineage: Eukaryota > Metazoa > Mollusca > Gastropoda > Lymnaeidae > Lymnaea > Lymnaea stagnalis. Next base: position 1,552,260 of record CAXITT010000066.1, read on the forward strand.
TTAAAAGCTTTCTCTTTTCTTTGTCGTTGAGTCAAGTAAATAAAAATGTATGATTAGTTAGCATTCCCCACTACACGGTGGTGGCCTCAGCTTGTGGTGTCAAGGAAGACACAAACAAAACAAACAAACAAAAAATTTAAAAAAGCAACTACCTTAAAAAAGTTAATTTCACTCAGTATTCAAAACAGAAGTGACTTTTCTTGTTTTCGTTTGAAATTCCTACCGTGTCCAGGCTTAAAACTGACTTTAATTATTTTGAACAAGTTAATTCAATGAGGCTTCCATGAAATATTTCATTTCACGTACCGCGAAAATTATTTTAAAAATCAACTCCGAGGACAAGCATTTCTCAAAATCATTTGAAACAAGAGGAGGGGCAATTTGTGGTGTACGCGCGCCGTCACAAGTGCACACTGCACCACACATTAACGGGTGTTTGCGTAGATATATTGAATCTTTTTTTTTGTGAGGTTCAAACGTCTATGTTTCTGAGTAATAGGCAAAATAGCACAGGGAGCGAGTCCATAGTGATGTGAGTTAACATAAGAGACATTGGCAGAGCTGCAACACATGGACTTGAAAGGAGAGAGATCTTTGACGATCTTATACCCGCCTAGTGGCGCTGTATGATAATGCTGATATATTCTTTGATTTTAACATTACATTTTAAGGGGAAAAAATGTCCACTTGATACAAAGTATACCATAAATCAGTCTATTATGAATTGATAAAAAAAATATTCACTTCGTATTAAAAGTTCACATAGAATAAATAAAAAGAGGAAACGCGCAACAAGAGAAACAGCGTGTTATGATGTCGGTGAGCCGAGACGGCCGTTATCCGACCACTAACCCAAGTCGTGTTCCACACTCTTATTGGTAGGTTTACATAAAGGTGCATTAGATATATCCATTACGGCACTAAGTTCTTGCACAAACACATCCGAGCGAGTTAAAATGGGAAAAAAAATTATTCAGCTTTTCGCCACCATATCTCCCTATGGTCTGAATCAAATACTCTCTTACTAATGTTTCTTAATTTCCCTGTGTTTCTTCTTTTTTTTCTCATTATTCCTTAGATTTTATGTATCCCTAAGTATATTGTTCCGTTAAGATTCTCCACCTTATTTTTCACAGTACCCATATTTATATTCTTTCACATCCTGTAATATTACTTCAGGCAACAAATGGAAATCTCTAAAGTTTTTTTTACAGTTCTCTGTTACTTGTCATACTTCTTTCTGTCTTGTTTGCCGAAGAAGGCTCTAGGCCGAAACGTCCAAATGCTATTGTCCTGTCTATTAATTCAAGTTAAACATACCTTGTTCTTCTATTTCATGTACATAACTTGAATGCAGTACATGAATTAGTGTCTTTTGTTTAAAAAGATAATTGGATTCTACTATAAGCGACACCGTTTTAACAAAAGAAATATTTAAAAAAATTAAGTTTAGCGCGATATAAAAAAAATGAGGCATCAGCAAATGATTTACCAGGCCTTGAAACTCAAGGACGACGACAGGGTATGACACGGCCCGTATTGACTTAATGATAATCTAGACCTGGGAGGGAAAAGGGGGGGGGGGGGGGGGGGGTGGGGTGAAAAGTTATGCCTTATCAGTTTTATCTTTGGCCTTGCCTTTGGTCGGTCTGACCTTTAAAGAAAAAAAACACAACCAATAATTTGATGTCCAAAATCACGATGTAATTTTATTTTTGTGAAAATGACAACATGCGCTGAGTTTTAAAAACAACACTTTAGTATGGCTTGAGATGAATAGAAATGTGAGTATATTGTCCTTAGTGAAACAGTGTTTAGCAAAAAAAAAAAAGAGATTAAAGATATATATTTAAGCTTTAAAAAAATACTTTCTTGTAATGACGCGTTACAACGGATGCAAAAGTTGATTATAATTTAAAATTTCGTAAATTACGCAAAAAATTCTGTGCAATATTGTAGAAAGCACTATATGAAACAAGGAAAGTCTGTGCGATAGCGTAGAAAGGCAATCTATAAAGGCAAGGAAAGTCTATGCGATAGTGTAGAAAGGCAATCTATGCGATAGGAACAACGTCCTAATCTTTTTGTCCTCTTCTCTAATTCAAGCTTCAACATACCTCGTTTTGCTATTTCATTATTCGACTCCAGCACACCACATTTTTTTTTTTTTTTTTTTTTTTTTTTTTTTTATTTTTTTTTTTTTTT
>CAXITT010000066.1:1554680-1590086 GCA_964033795.1 Lymnaea stagnalis
ACATAATAATAATAATAATAATAAAGTTCATTTAAAAAACACGCTTCATCCCCAAAGGCTCGAAGCGCGGTACAAAGTCAACAAAAAACATATCTATAATTCACCACATTTAAAACAAACACAACACTACAAAAACTAATTACAAGCATGCTGTTATGTAGTACACTTTTCCCCGTGCTTGAACTTTGTTTCACCCCAAATTAGATTCCTAGCAGACGGTAGCGTTTGTTGTAGCCGTGGCTTAGTCTTTGATGTATCGTGTTTACTACCGGTTACCAATTATACACTAGTATGTCTTCTAGTATGTGCTGGAATGATCGCGATTTGTTCTAGAAAAGTAAACAAATGCTGAGTAGTTTCAGGAAGGCAGGGCTTACGCTGCATATATAAAGGGATTGACAGACACGGAGTCAGAGAGAGACGGAGATTCAGATAGATATTATTAACTTTACAAGACAATTGTATTATTCTTTGTGTGCTTATATGTGTTTATTCGCATTGATCATTCATCATTATGAATTGGCACATTGTACTAACAACTGTGTACCGGTATAAGATTTTCACATACTCTGTTATTTGATGATTTTTAATTATATTTCTTTTGTTTTGTAATTGTATTATTACTAAATTAAATCTTACTATTTGTAATTGGCAACTGTTTTTTGCGTGTCGTAACTTTATTATTTCATTTCACTAAGGTATCGTCCTTTGCTGTGTACTGTGTGAACGAGCCATAACTTAAAGCAAGAGATTATTTTCTCACAATAGAAGCCAGTGCGTAACACATGCCCATTAACAAAAATATAAAGTTAATAGGAAAGTAAAAATTTGTGATTTTTGTGTGTGTTCATCTAACGATGCTGAATCTAAATTTATTTTAATGTTTCAAATAATATTGTAGTAGTAAATGACAAGTTTGTAAAATCTAACCCCCGGGGGGTGGGGGTGGGGGGTTTGAAGGGGGGCGTGCGAACAGTAGTTTTTTTTTAAAATATTTATTTTTAAACGAAACATTTATTTTATGCGACTTTCTGCGACAAATATTTTTTTTTATATTTAAAATATGCGTTAGAATAGGTCAGCATTTCCTTCAGGCTTTGCCATAAGTACTTCTGTGAGGACTGGGCGTTCATTCACTAAACACGGAAGATCACTTCGTGACGCGCTATCGGAATGGGACAAAAAGTTTCGAGGGGTAAATGTGGTTGGGAATGCATGATAGCATGCCTAGCAGTCATTGATGGTTCTCTCTCTCTGACGGAGCCCAGGTCGATCACACCTTGTCCATATACAAATATATATATTGTCATAAAGTTTGAACCGTAAGTTCCCCCCCCCCACCCAATCTTTTCCCCTTATGATGACGACTAATTTATAATGAAAAGGGTTTTCTTTTATAGCAAGTTCATAAAAAAAAAAAAAAATGTGTAGTTTTAAATCGTTTCAAAACTTGATGGCGGCATTCTAGGAATATTTTAATCTATTTGGTACACCATTGGAACAATTTCAAATTTTAAAAAAATTAACTATAATTTAATTTTACCACATTTATTGTAAATCATAATGTATTTTGATGCTTAATTTTCTTATGATACATTACATAATTTTCCGTTTAATATTTCCTTGTTACATAAAATAAGCAGAATAAAACAGCAGATATTTCTGCAAGCTCCACAAAACTTCTGATTAATGGAAAACTAACATGAGCTCACCATTCATACAACCACCTCCACTCACTAACCCACATATTCTGGTGAAGATCTCAGATGACTCTCTTATGACCCCGGCTAGTGCATCTGCTGAGCTGAGCCAAATAACATTTTCCTCACCAAGGCCTCCCCAACCACCCTGGCTACCCAACCACCCTGGCTACCCAATCACCCTGGCTCCCCAACCACCCTGGCTCCCAACCACCCTGGCTCCCCAACCACCCTGGCTCCCCAACCACCCTGGCTCCCTAACCACCCTGGCTTCCCTTGGAACATCCAGTGAAGGACATTCGGTCAACAGATGCGCTAGTGTTTCTGGGATCGATCTCCACTAAATTACTGCTCGTGCTGAGCACATTAACGCTATCTACAATGTCTCTGAACTTTAATCGATTAAAGTTGTGTTCATGTAAGGTGGTCGGGTTTATCTGCCTAATGTTACGATTATTGATTTAAAATAATTAAAAAAAAATAAAACATAAATATTTCAGTTAATCCTAAAGAAACTCTGGCAAGAATCACTAATTTTTTAAAAAAATATTTCCTTTGAATATTCTACAGAATCACGAGTAAAACTAGAGGCATAACTGTCAATGTCTTTCTTCTTCTTCTTCTTATTATTATTATTAATACAGTGGTCTTATATAGCCCGGTTAACAAAAATAGGGCTAGGCTCACCGCGCTTCACATTAACAAATATTAACAAACATAATCATGACATTAAAAATAATCACATACATTTATTTAATTAAAAAAAAAACAGCTATATAACAACAAAAAATATACATATATATTCACCCCATCTTACATCTGGCAAGACAGTTTATTACACAAGACATCGTTCAGTTTTGTAAGCTCGGCCTCGCTGCATGTCTGCGTGGAGAGCAGTGCGTCGTGAGAGGCTGACAAAATTCTGCAAATTACGACTGGGGTTAACTCTTGCACCCGTCTCTCCTGATCCAATATCATCTGCTTGCAGTCATTCGATAAGGTTAGTATTGTCCGATGGATCTCGTCTTTCTGATGAAGCTCACACACAATGGGTTCAAGTGTGTCGTAGTCATCTTGTGTGCAGCTACCCCAAGCCACCAGCGTGGGACCCGCTGATTTCACTTTCAGGCAAAGATCGTCCAGAGTTATGTTTCTTTGAATTTCGTACCAGAAGACATCGCAGAAACTTTTTGAAAGATTTGTTCGTATCGCTTCAACGGCCTTGTCCATCACGTTTCCATGGGCGATGCTTCCGTTTACAGTAGCGCTATTCTTATTGCACACGATTTGATGCAGCTTCTCAATGTCCCCGGGTGCGCAAATCAAATTAGCGAGGAGCTCACCTTTCAAAGAGGCCAATTTGGAACATCCTGTTGGATTCTTTAGATCATTGGACACGACACTTATGTTAGATTTACATCTCGATGTAAGACTCTGAACGACCCCATCAACTGGATCGATGGATGTGCCAATGGGCGTGCATGGCACGTCCTTGTCTTCACAGATGACTTCATAAAGTTTATTATAGTCATCGACGGTACAGTTAAACTGGGCCAGGAGAGGCTCAAACATTTTTAGAGTGTTGCAACCTTCCACTCTGTCTGATTTACCCTCGGCCTGGCCCCGTATGGTGGCCTTGCAGGTTTTAGAAGATAACTGAGTATCTATAACACACAGGAGCTTCTCTCTGTGGGCGTCTGCATCTTTGTCAGGAGCGGACGTCGTAATTGGTTCGGCCGATATATCATGTAAGCAAACAGCAGTTTTTATGACTTCGATATCTGCTTCTGAACAATGTTCTTTCAAAGTTTCTTTCTGTGTTTCGATCATGCCACAGGCCACGTCAAGGCTAGGCAATGCATCCACCACCGTCGATGCAAAATGTTTACAGTCTTCAGACTTAACATTGTTGTTGATATAGTCCAAGGCTTTCTGTTTCTGGACCAGTATTTCCTCTTCAGGTGATAATGTCGTTGTTTCTTCAACACTACAAACAGCTGTTTTTATAACTATGATATCTGCATCAGAACATTTGAATTTTAAAATTTCTTTCTGTGTTTCCATTATTGCACACGCGGTCTCAAGGCTAGACAAAGCGGTCATCGCCACCGAAACAAACACTTGACAATCTACAGACTTGACATTGGTGTTGATATAATCCAAGGCTTTCTGTTTCTGGTCAACAATTTTGGGATGTATGGTAGTGGTCGTTGTTGTCAATGTCTGAGGCCGCGAAGTGGAAAATGAAGTAACAGTGTTTCGTGTGATGTCTAGTGCAGAATTATTCAAAGTTGCATTTAAACCAAGCGGAATATATTTCATTTTTGTTTCTGCAGTAGATGTTGAACTCTGATTGAGAACAGCAGATGTTGAATTTAGCGTAGGGATATAAGTTGGCGTAGTAATAAATGAAGAGGCTATATCACTGACACATACAGCCGTCTTTATTACTTCGAACTCTGTTTCTGAACATTTGGAAATCAAAAATTCTTTCTGCGTTTCAGTTAAGGCACATGCAGCTTCAAGGCTAGACAATGCTGTTGCCGCCATAATTGCTAACTGTTTACACTCTTCAGACTTAACATTATGGTTGATATAGTCCAAGGCTTTCTGTTTCTGAACCAGTATTTCCTCTTCAGGTGATAATGTCGTTGTTTCTTCAACACTACAGACAGCAGTTTTTATGACTATGATATCTGCATCAGAACATTTGAATTTTAAAATTTCTTTCTGTGTTTCCATTATTGCACACGCGGTCTCAAGGCTAGACAAAGCGGTCATCGCCACCGAAACAAACACTTGACAATCTACAGACTTGACATTCGTGTTGATATAATCCAAGTCTTTCTGTTTCTGGTCAACAATTTTTGGATATGTGGTAGTAGTCGGGGTTGTCAATGTCTGGGGCTGTGAGTTGGAACCTTGAGTAACAGTGGTTGGTGTGACGTCTTGTGTAGAATTTTTAGCAGACATTTAAAACTATCGCATTGTGTTTTCCATTGGAATTTGAACAGTAGTTATTGATTTTTGATAAAGAACAGCACTTGATGAATTTAGGGTAGGTACATAAATTGGCGTAGTGCTCAGTTTAGAAACTACATGAGCGACGCATACAGCATTCTTTATTACTTCGAATTCTGTTTCCGAACATATGGAAATCAAAAGTTCTTTCTGTGTTTCCGTTAAGGCACGGGCGACTTCAAGGCTAGACAATGCTGTCGTCGCCGCCGAGGCCAACTGTTTACAGTCTTCAGACTTAACATTATGGTTGATATAGTCCAAGGCTTTCTGTTTCTGAACCAGTATTTCCTCTTCAGGTGATAATGTCGTTGTTTCTTCAACACTACAAACAGCTGTTTTTATGACTATGATATCTGCATCAGAACATTTGAATTTTAAAATTTCTTTCTGTGTTTCCATTATTGCACACGCGGTCTCAAGGCTAGACAAAGCGGTCATCGCCACCGAAACAAACACTTGACACTCTACAGACTTGACATTCGTGTTGATATAGTCCAAGGCTTTCTGTTTGTGGTCAACAATTTTGGGATGTATGGTAGTGGTCGTTGTTGTCAATGTCTGAGGCTGTGAGTTGGAACCTTGAGTAACAGTGGTTGGTGTGACGTCTTGTGTAGAATTTTTAGCAGACTCATTTAAAACTATCGCATTGTGTTCCATTGTAGTTTGAACAGTAGTTATTGATTTTTGATAAAGAACAGCAGATGATGAATTTAGGGTAGGTACATAAATTGGCGTAGTGCTAAGTTTAGAAACTACATGAGTGACGCATACAGCATTCTTTATTAGTTCAAACTCTGTTTCCGAACATTTGGAAATCAAAAGTTCTTTCTGTGGTTCGATCATATTGCATGTAACTTAAAGGCTAGGCAATGCATCCACAACTGTCAATGCAAAATTTGTACAGTCTTCAGACTTAACATTATGGTTGATATAGTCCAAGGCTTTCTGTTTCTGAACCAGTATTTCCTCTTCAGGTGATATTGTCGTTGTTTCTTCAACACCACAGACAGCATTTTTTATAACTACGATATCTGCTTCAGAACATTTGGCGTATAAAAGATCTTTCTGTGTTTCTGTTAAGGCACATGCAGTTTCAAGGCTAGACACTGCGTCGACTGCTACAGTAGCCAAATGTTTACACTCTTCTGACTTGACATGCTGGGTTATATAGTCTAGTGCCTTCAGTTTCTGATCGAGAAATGCAGAATCATGGGTTGTTGGTGCTGTCTTGGTTGGTTCAGAGTCTTGTGGTGCTGTCTTGGTTGGTTCAGAGTCTTGTGGTGCTGTCTTGGTTGGTTCAGAGTCTTGTGGTGCTGTCTTGGTTGGTTCAGAGTCTTGTGGTGCTGTCTTGGTTGGTTCAGAGTCTTGTGGTGCTGTCTTGGTTGGTTCAGAGTCTTGTGGTGCTGTCTTGGTTGGTTCAGAGTCTTGTTCATAGTTATTGGTGGTGGCGTTCAAAAGACCCAGAGAATGTTGTATCGGTGCTTCATTAGTAGATGTTGAATTTCGACTAAGAACGGTAAATGTTGAATTCTGAGTAATAATAGTAGATGTTGAAATTTGAGTAAGAACGGTTGATGTTGAATTTTCAGTAAAAACAGATGATATTTGAATAAGAAATGAAGATGTTGAATTTTGAGTTATTGAATTTGGTGAAAAAACCGTCGTTTTTGAATTCTGAGTGAGAAAATTAGATGCTAAATTCTTAGTAAGAATACTATACAGTAGATTCTGAGTAAAAATATTAGATACTTCATTATGAGTAGGAACAGGAGATGATGAATTCTGAGTATGGATGGTAAAAGTCCTACATATTATTGCCTCCAGCTGGTCCAATCCTTCTTTTGAACAACCAAATGCCAAGATGAAATGTGTCTTCAAGCCCGCCAACTGCAGGCAGCGTTGATCACCTGCGTGCCGTAAGACGTTGAGTTCCAATACAGTTTTGCACTCGTCTGAGACGTTCAAGCCGTTCACCGTTTGATTGAACTCTATCTCACTGCTGGCGTCACCCGCCGCGGTACCGTACTGGGAACAGCTCAGGACAAGAACACATATTGTGGTGATTTGAAGTGATTTCAGTTTTCCTGTCATTTTTAAAGTTCGCCGAATTTTACCTGAAAAAAAAAAAGACTCTAATCATTAACTATAGGCTTCAAAGTACGTAATCGTTAACAAAAAAACAAAAACAAAATCTTGTTAGTAGAGGACAAACAAGTAGTGTCAAGTCACGGAAAATAATTTGTAACATACAAAAAAGGCAAATTCACGATTTTTATGGTGCTTAAGAAATGCTAATAATTTTAAAACTCGAAATCAAATTGAGAGTTTATCATATATAAAATAAGCCAGCAAGAAACGATCATATATCCATGTTTTGAATCTGATGTGCTACAATTTGATATGATTTTATAGGCAGCTGCTCCGAATTAAAGTTTAAACGTGTCCTGGGGTTTTTAAAATTCAAATAAATGTTACCAATGTCTCAAAAGAAGTTACTTCTTTTTGGATGTAGTATCAATATCTAATCTAAATTGAAAACTTAATATTTCAAAAGATGATTTCAAAAGATGATTTCCAAAGATGATTACAAAAGAGGATTTAAAAGATGAATGCACAAGATGATTAAAAAAAATGATTTCAAAAGATGATTTCAAAAGATGATTTCAAAAGATGATTCAAATAATGATTACAAAAGATGATTTCAAAAGATGATTTATTTCAAAAGTGACAATGATGTAACGATTCGTGGTTTCCAATTTTAAAAAAAAATCATTAGGCTTGGTTAGCTACAATGGCATGGAATCCAATAAAACATGCAACATTGAAGAATTATTTGATATGATTTAAATAGTGCAACTATTGGTGAAGCGCAAAGGGTAATAATTTTAAAGATGAGCGCAGCCTTGCAGCAGCAAACCCACTTAATAAATTAAACTAGCGTGAATAATGCAGTTTTCTACACGGGATTTCCCTTTCATGACACGCATCATCATCATAATCATCATTTTCGTTATCATCATTATAATCATCATTATCGTCATCATCACCATCATCATCATTATCGTCATCATCATTATCATCAGTGGCACTGTAGTCCATAGAGGGATTTGACCTGCTTCAATACATTTTTTTTTTCCTTTCAGTCCAAACCATGGCTTTTTGTCCCTTATTATGATACCGTCAAATTCTTCATCAAAACCATTTCAACAACTTCTATCCAATATATCCTAAGAAAGATATCACGAAGGCATTTAAAGGAGGACATATGTTTTAAGTGATTTAAAACAGTGAGGATTGCCAGACATGACGCAAACTATCATTGTAGACCACTCGGGGTAATTGGTTTTTTTTAAAATACAAAAATATTAAATGTTGTTTTACTTTTCCCTTCCTTAAAACAAAAAAATCTTTAAAACTATGGGCCACGTGATCCTTATAACCTCCTTGTGAGTTTGGGGAGGGGGGTGGCTCAGACACTAAATGTTAAATAAATTCAAATGGTAATGCTAGCTGCACAGATCGTAGTCTTTTGCTGTAGATCTGCCAACCAACACCAACAAATCCTAAATAAAAAATTAAAATGTTGGATCATTCTTACCTTGAACGAACTGCTAAGGAAATAATTGTCCTCAAAGCTGTTTACCTAAATATTTCTTGTAACAGAGTTGTGTTGCTTCGGTCGTTAGACGTACACACATCTGTCAGGCTCATGTCTTATTTAAATTGTGTACACATTTTCAAGAAATTGAACTTTTTTTTTTTTTTTTTTTTTTTTTTCCCCTTGCGAATTTTTGGAAAATCTTCACGTTTTCTTAATTTTTTTTTTTATTTTTTTTTTTTTTTTTAAGAATTTGTTTTTTTTTTTTTTTTTTTTTTTTTTTTTTGCCCCTTGCGAATTTCTGGAAAATCTTCACGTTATCTTAACACTTAACTGGCAATTGAAGAAGTCCTCCGGGCGGAAATTATCTTCTTTGTTTTGGTGTGAAGTTCGTACACCAGCTGTTTGTTGTTTCTTTGATGACTATTTCATTTCATAAAGATTCCGTATCAACGCTCTAACTGTTAACATTGAGCCTTTAGAAACCCATTCAACATGTGTTTCAATGACTCTTCAAGAATGAAAGATCATCATCTTTGGATTAGTTATATAATGTTGATTATTTTTTTTTAGTTCCTTTATTTTGAGCGTTGTTTCGTGGAGTTGGAAACAAAATATAAGACGTGTCAATACAAAGTAATAATTTTTTAAAAATTAGAAATGGAGATTAGACCGGGGATTGGCTGCCTACAGCACGCGTGCCAGACTGGGGCACCTCCTGGAGCGGTTCTCACTGGCACGTGAAACGAAATAATATTAATGACTAAAACAAATATATTTTTGAGGCGCCTTGAGAAGACTTTGTCACACCGAGTGAATTAAATTCCTATTTGGGTCGAGTGTCATCAAAAGTTTTTCGACCCCTGATTTAGTCATTTGAAACGGGATGAGAATAAAATAAGACGTGACTTGCATGCCGTTATGACAGACGAATAAAAAATATGTCTTGTTTTGATCGTTCTACTTTAAAAAAAAAATAAAGCCAACATTTTTAAGTTGAAGTGTTTCTCTCAAAATACATGTCATCACAATGAGAAAATAATAATAACAAATGCACTATGGCAGAACTACCTTCACGGAAAAAAGTCGCATGAGTTAAAAGGGGGCCTAACTCTGATGCAACTATCAAACTTAACTGGCTAGAAAGTTATGTCTCTTTGAAAGCTAGGCGTCACAATGACACACAATAAATAAATATAGACTTCCATTATTTTAGAGGAAATTTTGTTTCTACTTAGCTGAACCAAAAATTATTTTTGAGAAAAGGTGGAACTTTCAATCTTGGGCAGTGCCTTGTGGTTTTCTGTGGTCATGTCCAGTTCCGTGGTTTTAGTAGGCGTGTCAGAAGGGTCAACTTTTCAGTTGGGGGAGGGGGCGGTGGAGTGTGAATAAAGCTGTGTGCGTGTGTGTGTTTAGCGGGCGTGGCTACATCCACAGGTCCTCGGCGAGTATGCTTTTCTTTCTCATGTCTAATTTGCAGATTAAAATAAATATTTTCAGAAATTTCTAAGAGCTGTTTGTTCTTCAACTTACAATCAGTAAATTTAATAATCCTACATTCGCCTTAAAATTATTTTTTTTTTTTTTTAAATCAACAAAGATAACACGAAAAACAACTACACATTCCTCTTGCCATCCTCTCACCTCCTTATGTTCTCTCAAATTCCTCTTGCTGTCCTCTCGGATACTACACTGCAGGTAAGAGTTTATTTGTATATATTGTTTTTAATATTGTTTGTTCGCTGAAAAAGGCATCTTGCCGATATTTTCGTTGTTTGGCTCCATCTTTTTTCCCCTCCTCAGGTTTTCCCCCTGATCTGTATCGCTTGTTGCCATACACATCAATATAATAATAATAATAATAATAATAATCAATTATTAGATTAAACGTGGTGATCCCATGAAAACCCGAAGCTTTGGGAAAGATATTATTTAATGTGTTATAAAAACAACGACATTTTGTTTAAAATTTCATAAATTTCATCTTAAATTGGCTGGAAAGACATTCAGTTTGGAAAGAAGAAATGCATCTTTATGAAATGATATCTAGCTTCTAAGAAATGGGAAGCAGGTCACAGTGACAAAGAGTGGGAGACGTAGATTTGTTTTAAAATATTGACATTTAGAAATGAAGGTCAAGGTATCTGTTGGAAAACTATAAATTACCTCAACAAGAAATATTTTGTATCCTTTATTTTTTTAATTAAAAGTTTAATTGTTATCGTTTGGAATTTACAGTACAGTTAATTAAAACTTCAACCAAAAAAAAAAAGAAAAAAAGAAAGAAAAAAAAAGGTAAGTTATTTTCATTTCAACCATTAAGGTCTGTGCTTGATTGTGTGAACACGGGATAACTTTTCCTTCGCAGACGACCTTGTGTAGGAGGTCGTAGTCGTCGGTGCTGCATTCAAAGTCAGCGAATAGGTCCTCACTCGCTTCCAAAGCCTTGCAGCCTTGCTCAACGCTGTTGATCTTGGGGACGGCGGACAGGACGGCACTCTTGCAAGCCGCCGAGGACATCTGGGTAGATGCGATGCAGGTCACGTGTGCTTTTGCGGCGGCCAGGTCCTCTGACGTCACCACAGCCCCCACGAGGAAGGCGAGAGCAATCAGCTTGCACATTGTACAATTCAGATCTGGTGGAGAGATGACACGCAAGTAAATAAAACTGAACAGCCTCAAAACATAAAGCTGATTTTTTTATTTAAATAAAAAAGTTGAAATGCTGTTTTTTTTTTCAAATGAATGAAACAAAACTCATAGGAACAATAGATTATATTCTAAAACACGTGAAAATTGTCATCAAATTGAGTCCCTTATATGTAAGTGTATGTCGGTGTATGTCAGTGCAGGACCGATGAATGATCTGAGTTAGCATCAAGAAAATCTCTTTTCGACACACACTCCGGTGGAAAGCATTTGTGTTTGTCGTTTTAACTCCAAACCGTTCTAAACTGATTGAGAATGGCGTAGCAGTCTATCATCAAGATGAGAGAATAACCTTTAAAAAAATATATATATATATTAATGTTATTGTTTGGATTGCATTTCTACTTTCTTCATGCTCTGGGTTATTTTTAAATAATATTATTATGAGTCCAATGCTCATAGATTTTTTTTTTTTTTTATAAATTTTTTTTTTTTTTTTTTTTTTTTTGGTCGTTGTTTTTGTATTTCTTTTTGGGTTGTTGTTTTTTTCTTTACCCAATGGCTCCATAGAGCTCGAAGGCAACAGAAGTGCAACGGCAGCATGAGGATGACAAGAAGAACGATTATGTACGTTCTACAAATTTAGATCTGGTGAAGAAGAAAAAAATCCTGTCAAGCATGATTGGCTCCCTTAAAAAATAAATAAATAAATAACAATAGTCATAATAATAAACTGAACACAGAAATATACCGCTAGTAAATTCATGGGTAATATTTTGTTTTATTGATTTAGCTAACGTTAACAAAATATGAAGTGGCGTCTTAATTGTGAGCGGTGGAAGCGTCTCACTGGAAGAAGATATGTACGGTTGTTTATTTTTCATTAAAATCCACTTTTTAAACACATTAGTTTTCAAGTGACCTCTTCAGATTCATACGGATGGATTATTTTGTTTGAAGTGTATTGTTTAAGAAAGTATGCTAAAAAATTGCCTAATCATACAATTTTTTTTAAAATCCATCTGCACTTTAATCTGGCCACTGTGATACAAATAATATTGGCCAGACTGTCCTTTAGCACCGTAAACAGCTTGGATATTGTCTATGCGCGATGAAGATTTGGGAAGCCTAGGGGTAGACAACTCACCGGTCGCCCAAGGATGAGATGGATCGATGAAGTGGAGACGGAACTACGCCAGTTGGGGGTTCGCGCATGGAGGCGGAAAGCAATGGATCGCTCTGAATGGAAGGATGTGGTGGAGCAGGTCAGGGCCCTACATGGGCTGTAGCGCCACTGATGATGATGATGAAGATTCGGCGCTAATACCAGTTTAAAATCTAGACTCGGGCTGTGAATCTATTGTTTACACGCCTATGGTCAAAAAGGACCGAGGAAGTCTTTAAAGAAAATATAATAATCAAATTATTTTTTTGTATGTGTCAGCATTCATCATTTCAACTGACGGAAGCGGTAGAGACTGCGTTCGTGAATGAAGGTCTAGAAACGTCTGCTAGATTTTAAATCCATGTCGAATTGGATATCTAACCCTACTGTCGTGAATAGCTCATTACCAACACTTGATGACCAGGTGTGGATACATTAGGTCCGCCGCCGAGGCTGTATCGACAGATAGCTACCAGGCGTATAGTAGATTTCACAGATTATTAAGGTTTATATTAGATTTCACAGATTATTAAAGGTTTATATTAGATTTCACAGATTATTAAAGGTTTTTATTAGACTTCACATATTATTAAAGGTTTATATTAGACTTCACAGATTATTAAAGGTTATAGTAGATTTCACAGATTATTAAAGGTTTATAATATATTCCACAGATTATAACAGGTTTATAATAGGTTCTAGCATAATAACTAGCCGTTTATAGTTGCAACGTGATATCTTATGATATATTTCACAGATTATAGCAGGCCTAAATTTATAGAAGAACCGAAATATAACAGGCACACACGGGGCAGTTCAATGATTTGACAAATAACTTACCTGAAGTCACTATTACAGAGGTATTGTCATAGTCACTCCTGCTCGGATAAAGTCAGTGTCTGGACTACAGTGATGATGTCTTCACTAATACGTAGTTCAAATGTCCCATCTCATTGCGAGGGTACCACTGGGTAATTGAATGGATATGAAGTTAATTGTTATTTTCAGACTTCTCTAACGAGGTTTGATGGACATCTTTTAAATGTACTCAGGGACTCTAAATCTGTCGTGTAACAAGGGGCCCCTTGGGATACATCCTTTGCTACTATGCCGTGGTAAATTTAACATTTTGAATTAATCCATAAAGTAAAACCGTCTTTAGTTCTAAATAACATATTTTCCAAATGGTTAAATACCTAAAATATAATTAATAACCACCTTACGGGGCTAGGGCATCAAGTTGAGAACTGGCGTATGGTTCAAAATATAATTTTGAATATTATTATTATAATTCATTTTCAACATTACTTCTCAATAGTATTTATCTTTCCCTGGTGTTCTTGAGTTAAACTTTTTTTTTTGTTTTACGCTCCAAGAGTATGCATTACATGACGTCATACCTATCGTTTCTTGGTTTGGCCTAGATTTTCAAATCACAGAGAGACATGTATCTCCTTACGTTCGCTTTAAAGTACTTCTTTAAATAGGCAAAACACTTAACCATAAGCTTTAATCTGACAATAAATAAATACGAAGATAATCGAAATAAATTTGAAATAATCAAAGAAATAAATAAATGTGAGATAATCAAAGAAAGAAAAAAATGTGAGATAATAAAAGAAATAAATAAATGTGAGATAATCGAAGAAAGAAAGAAATGTGAGATAATCGAAGAAAGCACGAAATATGGGATAATTGAAGATATAAATAAATGTGGGATGATTGAAGAAAGAAAGAAATGTGGGATAACCAAATAAATAAATAAATGTAAGATAACCGAAGAATAAAATAAATGTAGGATAATCGAAGAAAGAAATAAATGAGAGATATTGGAAGAAATAAATAAATGTGAGATAATTGAAGAAAGAAAGAAATGTGGGATAATCGAACAAAGAAATAAATGTGAGATAATGGAAGAAAGAAAGAAATGTGAGATAATCGAAGAAAGAAAGAAATGTGGGATAATCGAAGAAATAAATAAATGTGGGATGATTGAAGAAAGAAAGAAATGTGGGATAAGCAAAGTACGAAATAAATTAGAGATAATTAAAGAAAGAAAGAAATGTGGGATAATCGAAGAAATAAATACATTTGGGATAATCAAAGAAAGAAAAAAATGTGAGATAATCGAAGAAAGCACGAAATATGGGATAATTGAAGATATAAATAAATGTGGGATGATTGAAGAAAGAAAGAAATGTGGGATTGTCAAATAAATAAATAAATGTAAGATAACCGAAGAATAAAATAAATGTAGGATAATCGAAGAAAGAAATAAATGAGAGATATTGGAAGAAATAAATAAATGTGAGATAATTGAAGAAAGAAAGAAATGTGGGATAATCGAACAAAGAAAGAAATGTGAGATAATCGAAGAAAGAAAGAAATGTGAGATAATCGAAGAAAGAAAGAAATGTGGGATAATCGAAGAAATAAATAAATGTGGGATGATTGAAGAAAGAAAGAAATGTGCGATAATCAAAGTACGAAATAAATTAGAGATAATTAAAGAAAGAAAGAAATGTAGGATAATCGAAGAAATAAATCAATTTCTGATATTCAAAGAAAGAAAGAAATGTGGGATAATCGAAGAAATAAAGAAATGTGGGATAATCAAAGATAGAAAAAAATGTGGGAAAATGGAATAAATAAATAAATGTGAGATAATCGAAGAAATAAATAAATGTAAGATAATCGAAGAAATAAAGAAATATGGGATAACTGAAACAAGAAATGTGTAAAACATCAGTAAAGAGAGTAAATATTTTGAGAGTTCTCCATTTTTTGTTCTTTTTTTTTTCTAATCCTATTGTATCCCCTTTTTACTTCTGTACATATTTTATCATTGCACGTTTACTCAAATATCTCTGCCTGACGTCCTAGCTACCTAGCTTCCTACCTGCCAGGCTACCCACGTACCTACTTAACTTCCTACCTACCTATCTACCTACACACTTACTAACTTACCTACATGACTGCCTAACTAGCTAGCTACGTACCTTACTACTCGCATGGCTACTTAGGTTATCTAACTACCCATCTACCTACACACCTACTAAATTACCTACCTAACTTTATGCTTACATACTACGTAGCATTACATACACCTCTACCCATTCATCAATCTAGCAATCACTCAATCTGTTTGCTGGTAGGTTTGCATCTGTGTTAGTTTCAGTATTTGACTGCTGATTTCATAAAGCATCTTTGATGTATATTCACATTCAGTAATAATTTTTGAGTGAAGACAACCGTAATTTTTTTTTTTTAAGTGATAATAAGACAAACATCAAGACAAATGTTGACTTATCCTAGATTACAGTAAAGTTTCTTGATATAATAAAAGACGTGGTTTTATAAAGAAATTTAAAAAAAAAACGACAATTCGAATTAAGGAAACTATTTTTATTATCATTATGATCCCTGAACGTCATCACAACAATTCAGCGTTTATGTTTGGTAAAAGATATAGTACACAAAAGGGGTGGGGGAAGGGTGCGCTTTGTTTACGCAGGCGCAACGGTGGTTGCATGGTCACATGGGATGACGATGTGCTCACAGATGAGCTTGTGCAGGATGTCGTAGTCGTGGGCGTTACAGCCAATGATGCCCAGCAGTCCATGGAAGGTCTCGAGGGTGGCGCAGCCGGAGGCGGCGTCGGCGGCGGCGTTGACCTGGGCCTTGGCCGTCCTCTTGCACGAGGCGGAGGACAGCTGGCTGTCAATGACGCACATGACGTGCGCCTTCTGGGCGGCCAGGTCCTGGGCAGAGACGGCCAGGACAAGCAGGGCGAGGACGACGAGCTTCAACATGTTAAAAGACTTAGCCTGAAAATGTGAGAATTTTGATAAATTAAGAGCTTTGACTTTCAAAAAGATCGATTCTATTCTACTAGGGGGAAAGCTTGAAAAAGAATTTGGGGGAGGGGGGATGGGGGGAATCTTACTTTGTTTAAGCACCTGCTAAAAAAAAGTTTACATTTTCTATCCTTATCGTAGTCATTGGATGTAGTGTGTCATGAACGGTGTGATGTAGTGTGTCATAAGTGGTGAGATGTTGTGTGTCATAAGTGGTGAGAAGTTGTGTGTCATAAGTGGTGAGAAGTTGTGTGTCATGAACGGTGTGATGTAGTGTGTCATGAACGGTGAGATGTAGTGTGTCATGAAGAGTGAGATGTTGTGTGTCATAAGTGGTGAGATGTTGTGTGTCATGAACGGTGTGATGTAGTGTGTCATGAACGGTGAGATGTAGTGTGTCATGAACGGTGAGATGTTGTGTGTCATAAGTGGTGAGATGTTGTGTGTCATGAACGGTGTGATGTAGTGTGTCATGAACGGTGTGATGTAGTGTGCCATGAACGGTGAGATGTAGTGTGTCATGAACGGTGAGGTGTTGTGTGTCATAAGTGGTGAGATGTTGTGTGTCATAAGTGGTGAGATGCTTTGTGTCATAAGTGGTGAGATGTTGTGTGTCATAAGTGGTGAGATGTTGTGTGTCATAAGTGGTGAGATGTAGTGTGTCATGAACGGTGTGATGCTTTGTGTCATAAGTGGTGAGATGCTTTGTGTCATAAGTGGTGAGATGCTTTGTGTCATAAGTGGTGAGATGTTGTGTGTCATAAGTGGTGAGATGTTGTGTGTCATAAGTGGTGAGATGTAGTGTGTCATGAACGGTGTGATGCTTTGTGTAATAAGTGGTGAGATGCTTTGTGTCATAAGTGGTGAGATGCTTTGTGTCATAAGTGTTGAGATGTTGTGTGTCATAAGTGGTGAGATGTTGTGTGTCATAAGTGGTGAGATGTTGTGTGTCATAAGTGGTGAGATGTTGTGTGTCATGAACGGTGTGATGCTTTGTGTCATAAGTGGTGAGATGCTTTGTGTCATAAGTGGTGAGATGCTTTGTGTCATAAGTGGTGAGATGTAGTGTGTCATGAACGGTGTGATGCTTTGTGTCATAAGTGGTGAGATGTTGTGTGTCATGAACGGTGTGATGCTTTGTGTCATAAGTGGTGAGATGTTGTGTGTCATGAACGGTGTCATGCTTTGTGTCATAAGTGGTGAGATGCTTTGTGTCATGAACGGTGTGATACTTTGTGTCATAAGTGGTGAGATGCTTTGTGTCATAAGTGGTGAGATATAGTGTGTCATGAACGGTGTGATGCTTTGTGTCATATGTGGTGAGATGCTTTGTGTCATAAGTGGTGAGATGCTTTGTGTCATAAGTGGTGAGATGCTTTGTGTCATAAGTGGTGAGATGATGTGTGTCATAAGTGGTGAGATGTAGTGTGTCATGAACGGTGTGATGCTTTGTGTCTTAAGTGGTGAGATGCTTTGTGTCATAAGTGGTGAGATGTTGTGTGTCATGAACGGTGTGATGCTTTGTGTCATAAGTGGTGAGATGTTGTGTGTCATGAACGGTGAGATGCTTTGTGTCATAAGTGGTGAGATGCTTTGTGTCATAAGTGGTGAGATGCTTTGTGTCATAAGTGGTGAGATGTTGTGTGTCATGAACGGTGAGATGTTGTGTGTCATGAACGGTGAGATGCTTTGTGTCATAAGTGGTGAGATGCTTTGTGTCATAAGTGGTGAGATGCTTTGTGTCATAAGTGGTGAGATGTTGTGTGTCATGAACGGTGAGATGCTTTGTGTCATAAGTGGTGAGATGTTTTTTGTCATAAGTGGTGAGAAATTGTGTGTCATAAGTGGTGAGATGTTTTTTGTCATAAGTGGTGAGAAGTTGTGTGTCATAAGTGGTGAGATGTTGTGTGTCATAAGTGGTGAGAAGTTGTGTGTCATAAGTGGTGAGATGTTGTGTGTCATATGTGGTGAGATGCTTTGTGTCATAAGTGGTGAGATGTTGTGTGTCATAAGTGGTGAGAAGTTGTGTGTCATAAGTGGTGAGATGTTGTGTGTCATAAGTGGTGAGAAGTTGTGTGTCATAAGTGGTGAGATGTTGTGTGTCATAAGTGGTGAGAAGTTGTGTGTCATAAGTGGTGAGATGTTGTGTGTCATAAGTGGTGAGATGTTGTGTGTCATAAGTGGTGAGATGTTGTGTGTCATAAGTGGTGAGAAGTTGTGTGTCATAAGTGGTGAGATGCTTTGTGTCATAAGTGGTGAGATGTTGTGTGTCATAAGTGGTGAGATGCTTTGTGTCATAAGTGGTGAGATGTTGTGTGTCATAAGTGGTGAGATGTTGTGTGTCATAAGTGGTGAGATGTTGTGTGTCATAAGTGGTGAGATGTTGTGTGTCATAAGTGGTGAGAAGTTGTGTGTCATAAGTGGTGAGATGTTGTGTGTCATAAGTGGTGAGATGTTGTGTGTCATAAGTGGTGAGATGTTGTGTGTCATAAGTGGTGAGAAGTTGTGTGTCATAAGTGGTGAGATGCTTTGTGTCATAAGTGGTGAGATGTTGTGTGTCATAAGTGGTGAGATGCTTTGTGTCATAAGTGGTGAGATGTTGTGTGTCATAAGTGGTGAGATGTTGTGTGTCATAAGTGGTGAGATGTTGTGTGTCATAAGTGGTGAGATGTTGTGTGTCATAAGTGGTGAGAAGTTGTGTGTCATAAGTGGTGAGATGTTGTGTGTCATAAGTGGTGAGATGTTGTGTGTCATAAGTGGTCAGATGTTGTGTGTCATAAGTGGTGAGATGCTTTGTGTCATAAGTGGTGAGATGTTGTGTGTCATAAGTGGTGAGAAGTTGTGTGTCATATGTGGTGAGATGCTTTGTGTCATAAGTGGTGAGAT
Organism: Lymnaea stagnalis; assembly: GCA_964033795.1. Taxonomy (NCBI): domain Eukaryota; kingdom Metazoa; phylum Mollusca; class Gastropoda; family Lymnaeidae; genus Lymnaea; species Lymnaea stagnalis. Next base: position 1,573,557 of record CAXITT010000066.1, read on the forward strand.
GTTGCGTGTCATAGGTGGTGAGATGTTGCGTGTCATAGGTGGTGAGATGTTGAGTGTCACAAGTGGTGAGATGATGTGTGTCATAAGTGGTGAGATGTTGTGTGTCATAAGTGGTGAGATGTTGTGTGTCATAAGGGGTGAGATGTTGTGTGTCATAAGTGGTGAGACGTTGTGTGTCATAAGTGGTGAGATGTTGTGAGTCATAAGTGGTTATATGCTCTGTGTCATAAGCGGTGATATGTTGTGTGTCATAAGTGGTGAGATGCTCTGTGTCATAAGCGGTGATATGTTGTGTGTCATAATTTTTGAGATATCGGTACTTCTGCAATTTAAAAAAAAATAATTTAAAAGGGTTTTACTAAAAGAAGGAAAACGCATCTTATTTTCGCGATTTTTATCGCATTTTAATAAGCAATGTCGTTTTATTCATGCAATATGTCAAATAACCAGACAGACTTATGGGGTTAAGCTGCTATATAAACCAAAATGTTTAGCAAATGCATGTGCAGTTCATAATTTTAAACAAAACAAATTACTCACCTTAAGATATCTACGCCAAGACACATTAAGATTTCTATACCCAGACACATTAAGATTCTATAACCCAGACACAGTAAGATATCTATACCTAGACACATTAAGATATCTATACCCAGACCTATACACAGACACATTAAGATATTTATACCTAGACACATTAAGATATCTATACCCAGACACATTAAGATATCTTTACCCAGACACATTAAGATATCTATACCCAGACAGATTAAGATATCTATACCCAGACAGATTAAGATATCTATACCCAGACACATTAAGATTTCTATACCCAGACACATTAAGATTCTATAACCCAGACACATTAAGATATCTATACCTAGACACATTAAGATATATATACCCAGACCTATACACAGACACATTAAGATGTTTATACCCAGACACATTAAGATATCTATGCCCAGACACATTAAGATTTCTATACCCAGACCTATACCCATACACATTAAGATATCTTTACCCAGACACCTTATGAATATCTATACCCAGACAGATTAAGATATCTATACCCAGAAACATTAAGATGTCTGTGCCCAGACACAATAAGATATTTCCTCATTCAGACGTCTGTTGCTGTTATTGTATGTTATTTTTATTAATTTTTTTTTTCAATTGAATGGCAGACGTTATCTTCTTCTATATCTTAAGGGCCCACGATCAATTTATTGATCATTTTGGCTCCTATGACTTGTTACGGTTCATAGCGGAAAAGAGCTTTTCTCAAAGTTAGGTACTCCAAAAAAGGCACATGATCCGGTTGAACAACCTGGAAACCTCAGGCAAGGTGGAGGGCAACACTCTCATAAATTGTCCATGCTTGATTGTTTTTCCATTCACCTCCTTGAAATTAGCCTTGACTTCAGAACTCCACTGAAGATCAATCAGCTCCATTTGAAGCGCAAAGGGTTATGGGGGGAGGGGGGGGGGTGTTACATTTTCCACATTGAAGGAGAAAGGGTCAGCAAAAATTTGAAAAGTTGCTATGTGTGTTTTGTTTTTGTCCGCAAAAAAAGTGATAAAATTCTTCTTGTAACTCTACTGAATGGTGTGCCCGAGTCCATGAGTACTTTTTATTATTGGCTTCTTTCTTTTTAAGTCATAAAAACAAAGAATTTGCCATTAAGTAAATACCTTAAAATTAGACGGAGATGAAATCACTTTTTTAAAAAGCATTAACACTTACCTGTAGTAGAGATTTCGAATTGACGTGGACACTTTGAATTAGAGGACAGAGGTGACTGATTCGAGGACGCAACGGACCTTTTGTAGTAAACTGACCCCCCTCATTATTGTCTGTCATAAAAATAACTCTAAAACATTTAGGTACATAATCATTGGTAGAAATTGGAGTCGTTAGATCTCTTGTGTCCGAGATGTTGTTGGCCGAGCAAAGGAACCAAACTGGTGTAATGACTTTGAAAGCAAAGAAAGAGCAGGATCAGTTGACAAAATTGTGTAATTGATTTCGGCCTTCTGTTAAAATAAAAAATAATGTTTTGTCTCATGTCCTTGAAAATAATTTGACCACAAGGTCACATAACTGACGTCATGTCTTATATTTTTCTGAATTTAGCCACAACAATTTCTGTAACGCTAAAGCGCTATCATTGTGACCTTTGGGGAAAGAAACAGCTGAAATGGACAGTCGCTGTTTTTTGTTTGGTTTTTTTTTGCTATCGTTTTAATTTCAAATTCGGTTAAAGCTTTCTATAAATCCTTTATACCAACTCTTAACACATGCAGCAGTCCCAAGGTTGTTGCCAAAGAATGGTTTTATAAAAAAAGTATTCCCGATTAAAGAAATTTCTATTTATAGTGTAAAAAAAAGACCAAAGAAATGATTTCCAAATTAGAACGAGTTTTAAAAAATAATGCACCCATCATTAAATTGATCTAGTGTATTACTTAAATATGCATATGATTTGATTCAAGGCTGGAAAAAAATGAAATATGTATATAATTCTGCTTATTACTGATTTTCCCTTCATTTCCCATCCAGGGTTGTCACCAACATGGGTTTGACTGAAATGAGCTGGTCATTTATTGACATGGAGCCTTTCAAATGTTTAAACGTCACACGAAGTGAAGAAAAAAAAGAAATGTGCACTTCTGGAGAGGAATGTCTCCAAACGTTACGGTTAAGGATCTTTTGAGTAGACTCAAACCAAGGTCAGAAATAAAGATTGCACATGTTTTTGGCTATAGAGATGAGTTCATAAATGTTGTGGTCATAGGAGTAAAATTACATTTTTTTTTTGCCAGATTAGATCGTCTTTGTCACAGTCAGATGATATATCACAGTCAAACTACGTACTGTAGCACTACAGTGTCTTGATTTCTTATTATATGAGTCTTTGCTGATGTTTGTTTTGACCACACACAAAAAAAAAAAAAAACCCTCGCCTGATGACTTTCCATGGTGATGGCAGCAAATCTAAACTACGTACTGTAGCACTACAGTGTCTTGATTTCTTATTATATGAGTCTTTGCTGATGTTTGTTTTAACCAAAAAAAAAAAAAAAAAAAAAACCCTCGCCTGATGACTTTCCATGGTGATGGCAGCAAATCTTTTAGAAAATGGGGGTTTTGCAAAATATTTCTTGTCACCGCCATAGAAGACACTTAACTAGGAGCGGAAATACAACGCAAAGCGGAAATCAGAAAAGACCAATCGTAAGTTTTATTTGTTCACAGAAATGTAATTACATTTAGATATTGTGAAGTTATTCTAAGTTTTTCAACTTCCCGTAAATTCAATGTCTTTTTCTATTTATAATTGCTAATGTTTCACGCTCGGGGGGGGGGGGGGGGGGGGGGGGGTCGTCTCGGTGATTTATTAGCGTAGTGATATACTTATCATAAGCAAGTGTTCCACGTGTCTTGAATATAACTTGTTATAGTACTTTTTTATCGTGTTTTTCTATTCTTTTTGTTGTTGTTCTTTTCGTTTTCTGATATTTGGTGTTCAGTCTGATTTGTCACCATATCAATGCATAAATCAATACTTAGAGTCTTAAATCAAATACAATATCCGACCGTCGCATCGATCATTGAAAAGGGTTATCGATGAATCACAGTTTACAATCCATTTCATGGAAAGAAGGCGTACAAAGACAATGATTGAAGATAGTTAACATTTATAGGAATTTTTCATCACATTCCCAGCCATTAAAGTTTTCGCTGTAAGGGTTTCTTTTTTTTTTTTTTTGCTGAGGGCTGAGCGCGTCCTACCGATGATAAAAATAAGACTTTATATTACTTGAGAGTTTTAAGCAGCCCACAGTCCCTCTTGCAGAGGAACCGTCTGTTTATCATGGTAGCTAAAGCGGCAGACTGCTTCAGGAAAGGTTCTCCGGGCTTCCGTTGGTGTCCAACTGGGAAAACCTCAACGAAAGCTGACCTTGCCCTTTGAGCCTTTGAGTAATGCTGGAGTTGAACTTCTAAAGAGTTTTAATTTTTATTTGTTTTATACATATCTATGTGTATTTGAGGCGCATTGCCTCAAAAAGGGGGGGGGGGGGATATCACTGCTTCAATAACGAAGCAGGAGAAAAGAGCGTCAGGGGTGTGTCCCTGTCAGGCGGGTGTAGCGGTCAGGTGTAGCAGTCAGGTGTAGCAGTCAGGTGTAGCAGTCAGGTGCGTGTCCCTGTCAGGCGGGTGTAGCAGTCAGGTGTAGCAGTCAGGAGTGTGTCCCTGTCAGGCGGGTGTAGCAGTCAGGTGTGTGTCCCTTCAGGTGGGTGTAGCAGTCAGGTGTAGCAGTCAGGTGCGTGTCTCTGTCAGGCGGGTGTAGCAGTCAGGTGGGTTAGCAGTCAGGTGGGTGTAGCAGTCAGGTGGGTGTAGCAGTCAGGTGGGTGTAGCAGTCAGGTGGGTGTTGCAGTCAGGTGGGTGTCCTGGCAGGTGTGTGTTCCGGTCAGGAGGGTGTAGCAGTCAAGTGGGTGTCGCAGTCAGGTGGGTGTCCTGTCAGGTGTGTGTCCCTGTCAGGCGGGTGTAGCAGTCAGGTGGGTGTCGCAGTCAGGTATGTGTCCTGTCAGGTGTGTGTCCCTATCAGGCGGGTGTAGCAGTCAGGTGGGTGTCGCAGTCAGGTGGGTGTCCTGTCAGGTGTGTGTAGCAGTCAGGTGGGTGTCAGGGTCAGTAGGGTGTATCAGGGAGGTGGGTATCGCATGCAGGTGGGTGTCACAGTCGGACTACGTGTCGCAGTCAGACTACGTGTCACTGTCAGACTAAGTGTCACAGTCAGATTGCGTGTCACTGTTTTACGCTTTTGATGAACACAACTTTTTAATTTCAGCTCATTCATTTTTCACTCCATCTATTTCACTTTTCACTTCAGCTAATTCGCTTTTCACTGCAGCTACTCCACTTTTAATATCAGCTAATTCACTTTTCACTGCAGCTACTCCACTTTTAAAATCAGCTAATTCATTTTTCACTTCAGCTAATTAACTTTTCACTGCAGCTACTCCACTTTTAAAATCAGCTAATTCGCTTTTCACTTCAGCTAATGCACTTTTCACTGCAGCTACTCCACTTTAAAATCAGCTAATTCACTTTTCACTAAAGCTAATTCACTTTTCACTGCAGCTACTCCACTTTTAAAATCAGCTAATTCATTTTTCACTTCAGCTAATTCACTTTTCACTGCAGCTACTCCACTTTTAGAATCAGCTAATTCACTTTTAAAATCAGCTAACTCACTTTTCACTGCAGCTAATTCACTGTTCAGTGCAGCTACTCCTCCTTTAAAATCAGGTAATTCATTTTTCACTCCAGCTAATTCACTTTTCATTGCATCTAATCCACTTTTAAAATCAGCTAATTCACTTTTCACTCCAGCTACTCCACTTTTAAAATCAGCAAATTCACTTTTAAAATCAGCTAATTCACTTTTCACTTCAGCTAATTCACTTTTCACTGCAGCTACTCCTCTTTTAAAATCAGCTAATTCATTTTTCACTCCAGCTAATTCATTTATCACTGCAGCTACCCACTTTTAAAATCAGCTAATTCATTTTTCACTTCAGCTAATTCATTTTTCACTTCAGCTAATCCACTTTTAAAATCAGCTAATTCATTTTTCACTTCCGCTAATTCACTTTTCGCTGCGGCTACTCAACTTTTAAAATCAGCTAATTCATTTTTCACTTCCGCTAATTCACTTTTCACTGCGGCTACTCCACTTTTAAAATCAGCTAATTCATTTTTCACTTCAGCTAATTCACTTTTCACTGCAACTATTTCAGAAAAAAAAAGTAAAGAAAACATTACGCAACAAACCCCACTTGTAATATTTTTTTTTTAAGAATCTCATTTAGCGCAGTTGTAGGAAGTCTTATTTCCTGATTGCATGGGGATCATATCTCCTTCATATTCCCCTTGAAAAAACAGGAAAAATTGATTTTTTTTATGATGGAGGGTGGGGCTGAAAATTCGACAGAATGTTTTGTCAGTGGCCACGAGTCTGTGTGCCATGTTTCAGCTCGATATGTTTGACGGGAAGTGGGTCATTTAGACGTCCGAAGATTATGAACTAAATACACAAAAGCAAAGTTAATCTAAATGATTTTGAAAAAAAAGAAAATGAGTCAAACAAAGTATGGGAAAATCGGAAAAAGTAACGCAACAAAACAACGAACGTGTCGACAGGAAAGCCTTCGTCAGCGAACAAACAAAAGAAAAAACCCACAGAATTAAATTAAAATAAATAGCACTAAGCTGAAAAGTGGTATCTGAGAGGAGGGGTTGGGGGGGGGCTAAAGAAGTTTGGAATTGGTTGTATAAAACAAAAACAAGTTATTCTTAAAATATCGTTTTATTTGACATGACATAATTTTCATGTTGCTGGCACGGCGCATTGTCAACATTTTAATTCGCAACTCAACAACATCTTTGTCATTGGACTCATTTATGCCGCGAGCGTACACGGAGTTTGGTCTTGCTCGCAGATGACCTTGTGCAGTGCGTTGTAGTCGGCGGTCGTACAGCCGATGATGCCCAGCAGGGGCTTGAAGGTCTCCAGCTTGGCGCAGCCGGTGGCGGGGTCGGAGCCTGCGTTGGCCTCGACGTTGGCCCTCGCGGTCCTCTTGCAGGAGTCCGAGGACAGCTGGGTGTCAATGACGCAGAGGATGTGGGCCTTCTGGGCGGCGTCCTGGGCGGCCACGACCGCGACGAGAAGTGCGAGCAGGATCAGCTTGTTCATCTTGGAATCTGATTGATCTGGAACAACAAAAAATTGGGGGCGGGAGAAAGAAATTTAAAATTTAGAATTTTGAGAAAACCATCTACCTAACTGAGGGTAACTTGTTCGCTCTGACATTGTGAGAAAACCATCTACCTAACTGAGGGTAACGTGTTCGCTCTGACATTGTGAGAAAACCATCTACCTAACTGAGGGTAACGTGTTCGCTCTGACATTGTGAGAAAACCATCTACCTAACTGAGGGTAACGTGTTCGCTCTGACATTGTGAGAAAACCATCTACCTAACTGAGGGTAACGTGTTGGCTCTGATATTATTTAAATAAAAGTCAACGCAAAAAATAGGAATATTCCCCTTAATTATTTTACTTCTTTTCTCTCCCTTTCGTAAAAAATTTATTTGCGTTCGCATATTCACCCCGAGGCCTGGAGCATAAAATTCAGAAACAAAAAGAAAATTTAACACATTCGTAAACATGATTTAAAAGAAAAAAAAACACCAACAAAATGTAATGTCAAGAGTCCCATTTACGGAGGAATGGGATACATAATAATAGTAAACTTGATATTTATAAATAGCAGTCTGGCAAAAAAAAAAAATTTTTTAATATATTGTTTGTTCGACTATTTCAACGATTTTTCCCTGACTCGCGAGAAAAGACAACAGAGCGGAACGGGAACTGTTTCTGTAGCGGGAACTTTGTGATCGATACAAAGCAGAAATACTCTGACGTCATTTTTTTATTTCCGTCAGTGTCCTCCTAATTGGCGAGTGTCTTATAAAGTGGGTGTCACGTGGTCAGTGGGTCCAGCAGAATGCCATGCAGTACTATCTCTCGCCAGGCTTTTATAAGTCTGTAAATGTTTCACCAGTCTCTCGTTTTCAGTGACGTCATTCAAACCTATGGCCCCTTGGCTTTCTGTCACGTCATCAGTTTTTGATTTGTTTTTTTTTTTTAATTTCTCTTTGGTGTTTATTCCTTCTTAACCCCCCCCCCCAAAAAAAAAAGTGGTTTAGATGTGTTTATAGGATAGTGCAAGGGAAAGACTAATTCAATAAGAAATTTCATCCAACCCACCTATCCCACCCCTCAAAAAATTGATTAAAAATAATAAAAATAAAAATGTTTAAAAAATTTTTTAAAAAGAGAATAGTGGCTATTTTATTATAGGCGTTCCGTGACATTCACAACAAGAAATACATCTCACAGAAGTAAAATCCGTAAACACTTGGAACGTATCGTACGAATTTCAATGCCAGCTTCTGGGTAATCTTCTTTACTTGATAAAGTGTTAGCACACTATAAATTTTCGCGTAAAACACAAACGATATGTGTACGAACTTCTCACTTAAATCTCTAGATTCAAACAAAATTGTATTTATCTTCCATCTTGTTTCACTCTCCTCGGTTCGACAGTTTTTTTGTTTTTTTTTAACCAAGGCCTAATACTCTGTATATTATATAAGTAATAACTCCCATATTACTTATCTCCCATATGTTTTATATTAATATCTGTGACAGAAAGAACAACAAAAAATTTAATAGTACACTTAAAACCAAGTTTCCACCTATTCGTCCTGAAGATCTTATCTGTAATCCTTATCTGACCGACATTATAACCGGACCGAGGCCATGCACCGTTGTAAGTTCGATTTATTTTTGTCTCCAGGTCAAACTATAGCCGCTGTGCTGAAATCTGCTCGACACCAGGAGATACATGTGGGTGACCAACAGCTGATACATGTGAGGGACCACCACCTGATACATGTGGGTGACCAACAGCTGATACATTGGGGGGACCAACAGCTGATACATGTGAGGGACCACCACCTGATACATGTGGGTGACCAACAGCTGATGCATGTGGGTGACCAACAGCTGATGCATGTGGGTGACCAACAGCTGATGCATGTGGGTGACCAACAGCTGATGCATGTGGGTGACCAACAGCTGATGCATGACCCACTGGTTGTCGACTACGTACACCGGGGCCAACAGCTGATGCATGTGGGGGACCAACAGCTGATACATGTGGGGGACCACCAGCTGATACATGTGGGGGACCACCGGCTGATACATGTGGGGGACCACCAGCTGATACATGTGGGGGACCACCAGCTGATACATGTGGGGGACCAACAGCTAATACATTTGGGAACCACCGATCCGCTGACGGCGCTAGATTTAAACAATTATTTAAGAGCTACACACCAACATTTACGTCATGCTATCAGCTGTCAAACATGGACACGGCCCCTGCCTGAACGACGACCAGGACAGTGTGGAGTAACTGTGAGGGGCGTGGGGATGGGGCGGAAGGGGACATGTGAACCGTACAATTGTTTTATCTTTAATGTTTATAGAAGCCAGCTAATGATCTAGACCAAATGCCGGGTCGTGACCCGGTACCCGGGGACACAAAGGCAAAACTTACCGGGCCGCTAAAAGAAGGAGAGAAAAAAAACACGTTTGAAACTCTAGGTTAGATTGTCGTGACGTACTCATTGATACGTTATTGGTGAGTTTGATTTCTTTAAGTCTTGTATGAGTAAAAGCTTGATTATAATATAGGAACTCTGTTTGGACATTCTTCATAGCTGTTACATATAATTATTTTACTAGTATAGGGGATACAAATACTAATGGGCCACGCAGGAGAAGGGGCAAAAAAAACCGGGTCACGGATAGAAAAGTTTTGGGAAACGCTGGGCTAGACTTTTCTAAAATTCTACTCAGTAATTTCTGTATTGATGTGGCTTTGTTAATTTATGTTTCCACAAAAAAAAAAATATAAAAATTTACAAATATAATTTGGATTATTAAAAAATCTTTATCTTATCTCCAATTGCTTCTATGAATGCGATGACCAAACTCTGCTGTACAAAGCGCTGGTTCTCAACAACCAATGTAACAACCCATGTAATAACCTTACTGTAACAGATAAAGGATGCAATACCTGTTATAAAAATTTGCGTTAGTTTTTATAAAAGTCGGATTAGTTTTTATAAAATTCGGGTTAGTTTTTTTATAAAAGTCGGGTAAGTTTTTATAAAAATCGTGATTTTTTTTTTAAAACTTCGTTGTTGTATTTTTTTAGAAGTCGGTATATTTTTTTTTTCATCTCCAAATTTAACTAATATCTCGAGAGCAGTCACAAAAGATGGAAAGTGACAGCTTAAAAGAATTAGATTGACATTATTGAAAGTTCTGTTGTTATAATATTTGCTTTTGGTGGATTAGTGACTAAAAAAACTGCGAAAGTGTAATTCATAAGTCAATTATACGAGAATCATCAATAATTTTTATTTTAAGACGAATCGATTTAATAATAAATCATTATTACCCCCAAGTCTACGAGCCAATGAAAATTCGCCAACAAGGACTATAGTAAAATATCAAAATCATATTCCTTTAAAAAAGGATTCTTCAGCGTATCTTTTCAAATAAAATGTTCTATAAATCCACCTAGGTTTGAGAACTTACCTTTGATTCAGACAGAAGGTCTCTGGTGATTTTTGGGGGGCTTGATCTTAGCTGATCTGCCGACGAACCTCGCCTTATGTACTAACTGGGTCACCAGTTTAAAAAAAAATAATAAAGTTTTAAAAAAGCAAAAAACAAAGGACAAGGAAAGTTCATTTAATCACGACCTTTCGTAAGATGTCAGGGGCACCGGTCCACGAAGAATGTAGATAGTGGGCTGATTCTGTCTCGTATGACGACAGGGGCATCACTACTCGAATGTAATACCTAGTGGTCAGGTTTCTACCTCATCTGATGACAGATACACCACGAGTCGAATAAAGTAGACTAGGGCTTGACCGGATGCAGTTGTTTTTTTTTACACCGTGTTCGGATATTTTGAGAAAATACCCTGTGGGTTCAAGTGTTAAAAAGAAAGAGTAATCTTTCTCATTTTTCTATAATATTATATGCCGGCCTTTAAACAATAGCCATACAAACCATCCTCATATAGTCCTATAGGAGTCCTATTGATTAATCCAATATCAGCCTCCCCCCCCCTCCTTAAAGAGAACAATGTTAACCTCTTTACCCGAGTTCAACCGTCACGCATGATGCCCGCTGCGTGACAGCCTTTTTTTCCCACTCACTACTATTAACATAAATGTTGAGAAGTGGGGAGGCGGCCGTGAAGAGGAAGCGGGACACAACACAAGCAAACTATTTATAAGATATATTGGTACGACAGGGCAATCGCTTTGCGAATTAAGTGGGAGAAGGGTCATTATTCTTCCTCGCAAGATCACAGGGGCACCTCTAGTCCAGTGGGTTGCAAACTCATTAGTCAAAAGAGCCCAAAAATCAGCAGCAGATCGAATACATTTTTTTTGAGAGCCGAATTTCTTTTCAAGAGCCTGTCCAGAACCATGTTTTTCGGAGTCAAAATGTGATGTGTGTCCGACTGGCCGAGCCGCACTCAGGTCGCTAAAGATTTTCCGACCGCTTCTCTAGTCGAATAACGGCTATAACGGTGATAATACAACTAGCTATACAAAAGGTGGATTGTGTCATAAACGTGTTGAACACGTTGGAAATTATCAATTTATTTGCGGGCATTTGGCGTTATTCCAATCACGGTTACAGTGGAAGGCCAGAGTTCGTTGCTTGTATTTGGAGTCGTTGCATCGTATTCGGAGTCACGGAGATCCAGCTTAATCCAGAACTTGACGATGTCTCAGAATACGTAGACAGGAGATGTTGTTTATCTCCAAATATACGTAGACAGGAGATGTTGTTTATCTCCAAATATACGTAGACAGGAGATGTTGTTTATCTCCAAATATACGTAGACAGGAGATGTTGTTTATCTCCAAATATACGTCGACAGGAGATGTTGTTTATCTCCAAATATACGTCGAACAGGAGATGTTGTTTATCTCCAAATATACGTCGACAGGAGATGTTGTTTATCTCCAAATGACAAAGTCCGTAATTCCATAATGTTGGTGACGTAAATCTCTGGCCGAATGAAGAGAAAATAAATATTTTGAAACTCTGCTCACAACCGCTACAAGTACAGACAGTGACAAAACTTGAATTTTGTAAGCCCTTTTACCAAACAGTATACATTAGTACCCATCCACTATATGGTGCACGAAAAATAATGATGTTGACACCCTCTGAAGGTGGCGCCCGGGCTTTGCACGGACCTGGTCACAGCAAAATGTTTTTTGCCTTGGGTCGTCTAATTTCCATGGCACCGCCCCCCCCCCCAACACCCAGTGTCAGAGACTCGTAAGTAAGTCCTTCATTTCTCCATTTTTAATTTACATTTAAAAAAAAAAAATTTGATGATTTTCTACCCCCCTCCCCCCACCATCAGTTAGCAAAATGTTTTTTGCCTTGGGTCGTCTAATTTCCATGGCACCGCCCCCCCCCCCACCACCCAGTGTCAGAGACTCGTAAGTAAGTCCTTCATTTCTCCATTTTTAATTTACATTTAAAAAAAAAAAATTTGATGATTTTCTACCCCCCTCCCCCCACCATCAGTTTTTTTTTTTAAAACTATTCATAAATGAAGGTCAAAGTTTAAATACGTGGCAAATTTAAGGTGCTTAAGCAAGCCACGTGTTTCTAGAAGGGGGTTAAAGTTCAAACTAGAAAACTGGAATACTTTTAAAAATACAACATGTGTGCCTTTTCTACTCGCAACCATGCTCTTCCTAAAACAAACTCCTTGGACGCAGTGGCGTAGCTAGGGTTAGAAAAGTTTCATTAAGTCAAACAGATATAACAGGTTCATTAAGTCAACCAGATATAACAGTTTTATTAAGTCAACCAGTTATAACAGTTTCATTAAGTCAAATAGTTATAACAGTTTCCGTAAGTCAACTAGTTTTAACCGCTTTATTAAGTTAACTAGTTATAGCGGTTTCATTAAGTCAAATAGTTATAACAGTTTCATTAAGTCACCTAGCTATAACAGTTTCATTAAGTCAACTCTGTTATAACAGTTTCATTAAGTCAAATAGTTATAACAGTTTCCGTAAGTCAACTAATTTTAACCGCTTTATTAAGTTAACTAGTTATAGCGGTTTCATTAAGTCAAATAGTTATAATAGTTTCATTAAGTCACCTAGTTACAACAGTTTCATTAAGTCAACTCTGTTATAACAATTTCATTAAGTCAAATAGTTATAACAGTTTCATTAAGTCACCTACTTATAACAGTTTCATTAAGTCAAAGCTGTTATAACAGTTTCATTAAGTCAAATAGTAATAACAGTTTCATTAAGTCACCTATTTAAAACAGTTTCATTAAGTCACCTACTTATAACAGTTTCATTAAGTCAAATAGTTATAACAGATTCATTAAGTCAACAAGTTGTAACAGTTTCATTAAGTCACCTACTTATAACAGTTTCATTAAGTCAACTAATTATAACAGTTTCATTAAATCACCTACTTATAACAGTTTCATTAAGTCAACTAATTATAACAGTTTCATTAAGTCACCTACTTATAACAGTTTCATTAAGTCAACCAGTTATAAAAGTTATTTTTAGTCAACTCTGTTATAACAGTTTCATTAAGTCACCTACTTATAACAGTTTCATTAAGTCAAATAGTTTTAACCGTTTTATTAAGTTAACTAGTTATAGCGGTTTCATTAAGTCAAATAGCTATAACAGTTTCATTAAGTCACCTACTTATAACAGTTTCAGTAAGTCAACTCTGTTATAACAGTTTCATTAAGTCAAATAGTTATAACAGTTTCATTAAGTCACCTACTTATAACAGTTTCATTAAGTCAAATCTGTTATAACAGTTTCAGTAAGTCAAATAGTTAAAACAGTTTCATTAAGTCACCTAGTTTTAACAGTTTCATTAAGTGACCTAGTTACAATTATTCAATTTATTGTCAATGTCAATAATTTTAAAATCGGTTTATGAATGTCAAAATTTAACTAGTTAAATAAGTGTCACAATTGAACTGGTTATAACAAGATGGGTTAAATTCAATGTTAAAGGTACGTTACTTGATTTTATTTTTCAACAAATATTTATCTGTTGCAAATCGCTTTCTTTCTTCTTCCTTTGTGACGATTCATCTTGTTTAAATAAGAAATATTATTATGAAATTTGTTCTGCACTGACCTAGTTCAAGGATAACAACCTTTAAAGTATGAACACCCTTCGCTGTCCTTGAGTTAGTGGGTTCGATACAGTGTCGGAGACATAAGAAGTCCCACCCACAGCAACGGGTGTTTCCTCATTCGGCAAGCTGACATTTGGGTATTGTATTTTATATCAGTGAGACGCACGGTTAGAAAGCCTAACACCGCATCAAGGAGAGGGTGTGTGTCTGAGGCACCCTCTGTGGCTTGTTAAAGATGTTTAAATCATTTAATGTAGTAAGAAAGCGGGCTCTTACGAAAAGCGTAATTAAAAATTAAAATATTTATTATTTTTTAAAATTTGAACATAGAGATAACAATTTTTTTTTTTCATTTTTTTTTTGTAGAGAGGTGGCAGATGAGGGGGAAGGCGTATTTTAACGTAGACGGTGGTGAAAGGGTAAATAAAGCAAAAAACGGTAACCTACTTGAATATTTTTTAAATCATTATTATAGTTTACAATGGGCACTTGTGACCGTCTGTTAGATCCGCCACTGCACGTTATCCTCGACCGCAAAATTTAATCTTTATAAAGTAGCACTTCGAGGTCAATCTTTAAACAAATTAAGAAATAATAATAAGAAGAAGAAGAAGGGGATGGGGTGGGATTTCTATATTTTCAAGTTATTAATGAACACGAGAGTTACCCATGGCGCACCTAAAAGTTAGGAATATCAAGATAGGTGTGCAAGTCTCTATCTGACGTCGTACATCATTATTTATATGTGTTGTTTATTTCAATGACACCTCATTATTTATATGCGTTGTTTATTTCAATGACACCTCCTTATTTATATGTGTTGTTTATCTCAATGACACCTCCTTATTTATATGTGTTGTTTATCTCAATGACACCTCCTTATTTATATGTGTTGTTTATCTCAATGACACCTCCTTATTTATATGTGTTGTTTATCTCAATGACACCTCCTTATTTATATGTGTTGTTTATCTCAATGACACCTCCTTATTTATATGTGTTGTTTATCTCAATGACACCTCCTTATTTATATGTGTTGTTTATCTCAAGGACACCTCATTATTTATATGTGTTGTTTATCTCAATGACACCTCATTATTTACATGTGTTGTTTATTTGAATGACACCTCATTATTTATATGTGTTGTTTATTTCAATGACACCTCATTTTAATGCAAAACGCAAAATGAAATATGTGGGTTTTGGGGTCAATGTCAGGCATTTTGGGTGTTGATGGGTGGGGTACCACAGGGCACTATCAGCGCCAAATAGGCATTATGGCGAAGTTGTATTGTGAGGTCTGGGGGCCAGGGGGGGAGGGGTAGGGGGGCGGGTGATGACACCGACTCAAGAGATGTCACTGGTTCACTTTGCAATCCTTTTTTTTTTTTAAAGATTTGCATGCCGTTATAGTTGACTAATGCATCGATGTTATTCCCTTAAGATGCAGAGCCATTGCCTTCATTGCTCATAACACTTTTAAACATAACTAAAGAAGTTAGTTTTTTTTTTGTTTTTTTTTTAAATCGTTCGATAGAAGCGGCTCTCAAACTGTGGGTCACGACCCCTTTCGGGATCGAAAGACCGTTACACAGGGGTCACCTAAGACCATCGGAAAACACTTATTTATGAAGAAGCAACGAAAATAATGTTATGGCTGTGAGTCACCACAACATGGGGAACTGCATGAAAGAGTCGAGGCATTAGGAAGGTTGAGAGCCATTGCTCTATAAGAAATACCAGCACACATATACTATAGATTTCCATATATTCCAAAACTACAATTAACGAGATGGGGCGTACTGTACAAAAAAAATGACTCAAAAACTTAAAACTCAACAGCTTACTTTTTGATAACCAGAGAAATAAACATAATAATAATAAAATAATGATGTATTTGTTTGCATAAATGATAAGACCGAAAGTTATATATTGTTATTCAGTTTCTTTATTGCACAATCAGATAATTATAATGATTTTTGTTCAATTACATAAGAAATAATTCTTCATGACCAGTTGTAAATGTCTTTTAGCGAACTCATCAAACTGACATTTTTTTTATTTTTTTTACAATAATTTCCCTTCGCTAACAAACGCATGTGTAAATTTTAATAAAATATTTTCAACGCCCTCTCGAGTTTAAAAAACAACAAATTTCACATCATCCTAAAATAAATTCGGATTCTTGTTTTGTGTTTACAAAATGTTTCGACTCCAAACGGCAGCAATATCTATTTGGCATACTCGTCAGGCTGACACGGCTCCATGTAGCAGACGACGCTCTCCATGTCGTAGATGTCCCGCTCGGTGCAGCCGAGCATGCTCATCATGTTGATGTTCTGCTGGAGCTCCTTGCAGCCGTTGTTCGGGTCGCCGATGGCCGTCTTGACGTGGTTCACGATGGCGTCCCTGCAGCTGGTGCTCTCCAGCTTGTTGGCCTGGCACAGGACGGTCTCCTTGCTGGCGTACTCGGACCGGGCCGACACGGCGAGCGCCGACAGAAGGGCGATGGCGATGTAGCAGTTCATTGTCTTTGGGTGGATTAGAGGAGCGTGCTAAACCGGAACACGAAATATAGGAATAAAATGTTTTATATATATATATATATATATATATATATATATATATATATATATATATATAAATACA